>JAECUM010057286.1:0-19079 GCA_016617855.1 Megalonaias nervosa
AAAAAATCAAGCTGAAACTGAAAATGATAAATATGAGTTTTCCTCTAGCCGGTTGATATTTCTGTGCTTTTATTGAATAATATTCTTCAGATTGTTAATGCAGAGTGAAATTAGGAATATATGGATTAAATTGCCTTGACCAAGGAGGCACCTTCCGATAGTAGATAGTATGATTTGGACTCAATACCATATACCCTTTTGGTCGCTTGTATGGCATGCTATCCACTGCATAACCGCAGCTTCTGTCACAATTAGTCGCCAATCGGACTTCCTCGGTCTTTTCGGACAAGAAACATCGGATGTAATTCTTTGCCATTGAGAACTATATTCTTGACTACTTTCGTTCATAGGATCAATATAGCGGCGGAAGGAGACAAAGTCAGAATCAGAACAATCTCGACCTTTGCTGTTGTAATATTTGTGGTGCAATTCGCGAGAGGCGAGTCACAAAACACATCAGACTGATGTGTATTACTAGAAATACCACCGAGATTATTTCACGACCTCACCGAAATGGCCGAGCGATGTTTTGATTGCATTTGTCGTCTCTAACGACGTACGGAAAGTGTTTCGGGGCTATTCTACTAGCCCGCTAGAGTTCTTTTGCTGTTATTTGCCAATTCATGTACTAAGTATTACGGTCATATGACTCATTCTTTGGATCCGTCCTTTAGGTGACTGATTCGCGGGGACCCAGTAGTCTTACAGTTTAACCTATAAATAATCTCAAACTGTGAGAGATATAGAAAATACATTATTATTGATATAGAAAATACATTTCAAACTTTACTTTTTTTATTTCAACCTACATATTTCCATATTCCAAGCGAGTATTCGTTTTTTTGAGATTCAAAAATTGTGTTTTGATGAGGAGGGAGGGGGTCAGTGTGTATGTGACCCCCCCCAAAAAAAAAGCGACGTCGTCCAATTGAGAATAAGTTCTTTTTATACAAACATATACATGTGTAGACTTGTACATTTTTGCTAAAGCATTGAATACACTTCTAAAAAAAATACTGGTAGACTTAGCATGTCAAATATTCTCACCATGCACATATCTGCAAACACTCATATAATTACAACCACATTGACATTAAATAAACACATACACTCACGTTTCTGTCTTAAACTCAAATGGATGGCAAAATATAGACTTAATTAGATGAAGTCATTGGTATTCTCAACAATTCAGCAGGCGCTTTGAAGGTAATGCAAGTGTCGTTAGTGTTCATCTTTGCACTCGCTAGAGACTGGATGATACTGCTGTTAAAACTTCTCTGATGGAAGCCTGGTCAGAACGAGTTCTTCTTGACTTCCATAACGTTAGCATTGTCAGAACTCTATCGGATGCAGTCTGACCACGAGATATGTTTATTTCTATTGAAACTTGACTTACATCAGGTTTGGGACTGACCATTTCATTGGGGTAGGGATGGGTCGGTGAATGGGAGATAAACTTTTCAAGTTTAATAGGGGCTTTACGGGTAATACGGCAGTAATAAACGCCTTTGTCCAATACAGGTGTTAAATCTTTATCAACACGAATCAGCTGTGCAAACACGAGCGTGTGCGTATTATTGTCTTACAGTCAGTCCTTTTCGTGGCAAAAATCATCATGAAAAGCATGGGTCAGTAAATATTGTTGTTGTTGTTGTTGTTGTAGGGTTTAACACCATTTTTCAGCACACGATAGGCCATACATGGCGGCCAGTATTAATAGTGGAGGAAGAACCCGGTGAAACCCCGGAAAGAACCACCGACCCACGAGAGGGTCAGTAAACAGTATTTTAAGAAGGTTACAATAACAAATAATAATAAAGAAAATTATTCTGAAAGTTCAGTTCAGCATGTTGGATATGTTACATACAGGTGGTGCTCCTATTTCCACAGAAGTCGTACACTCTGAAATGACTTGTGTTTTTATGTTTGCAGTATATACAAAGACTTAAATCCCTCTCTCCCACCCCACCCCCGTTTTGTGCCTCACGAAGTAAACCTCGATCAACCAGTTCTGTATTTTTTACTGGGCTTTGCTTATAGCTATGTCGCCGTGACGTCACAGGGCATGATCACGTGGGGGGTTCCCTAGAGCAGCAGGGAGGGCGAATCCTACAACTTTTCAATTAGAGATTTCGCTGAAAAAAAAAGACTTCCTACAAAAACGAAAATACAAACGTCAATAACGTCAAACCGAAGTCTATAACCGATCCGAAACTTATATATTTAGGTTAGCTTATTTTTGCTACTTTATTTTTTGACATTTATGTTTTTGTTTTTTTATGGCGTGTTTATTTATGTAACCGCTCACTCACTCTTTGTCGTCGCCCTCCCTGCTGCTGTGTCTTTCAATCGAAAATTGTATCGAGACCTATACGATATCGCGAACGAGGATCATGTAAATTTATCGTGATAAATCCGTGTGGGGTTGCTTGCGCTTTTGAGAAGATATTTTTGAATTTAATCATATCCATATCCCTTTAACACCAAGTCTGATGAATGTTTCGCAGAGTATGTGTATCGATTCCATTAAACACAACTAAAATATTGCAGTTATCTCTTATCACTTTAGGTATTTGTGTATATCGCTGAGTAACATAAATCAAATCTGTATTTTTGTGTTTGCCTCGGGAAAATATCCAAGCTGGATTTGATTATTTGTCTAGCATCACATCATCATATACTTCGAGATTATTAATACGTCCATCGAGATCATTCACAGATGGAGCTTCATCAATATCGGTGATAAAATCAATAATATCATTATCATCTTCATCGTCATCCAACGACTTCGCTTCTTCATTAAATCTTTAAGCACATTGTAGTATCACTGATCATCTACGGATGGTGCCACTAAATACAACTTATCCCACTTGAGCCATCCCATTATCAGATTAAGCAATAATTGCGTCTTACCAGACCCATATGGACCTATTAAAATTGCTCTGATAGAATTTGGTAGTGCTGCATGATGCTTGATTGGCTCTTGCTTTCTTGTCGCTGAGAAATCAATGACATCCATATTGTACAAATATAATAAATAATAAGAATTTATATTGTGTTCGATGCAGAGCATCCACCCCCGCCAGTGGATTAACAACAGTAATAACAAAAAATAAAAAGCGTGTACTTACAGGCAAGTGTGTAAAATGTGATGCAAACAAATACAGATTTATTTCGTCTCGTACGAAGACAGGTGGTAATATAGCTGCTTCACTGGGAAAATTACCAGGGCCTCCATGGGCTAAATACCCAGAAGAAAAACATCTTCCTGGATATAATTATTGTGGTCCTGGAACCCGACTTGATATCCGACTTGACCAACGAGACCAACCAAGACCTGGAGAGTATCCAATAAATGCGATTGATCAAGCGTGCCACATTCATGATGTTGCGTATAAAAACAAAGATTTACAACAACGACATATTGCAGATTTGAAGCTTATTCACTCGTTAAAGTCCATAAAAAATAAATCTCTCAGAGAAAAACTTGCTAGCTTCCTAGTAAATTCTGCGATGAAAGGTAAACTAGTGCTAGGGGCTGGTAACTAATCATACATAACTATTGTAATGGAATCGATTTATTATAGCCCAAGAGGATATTGGAGGGGTAGAGCAGCGATTAGTAAATTTTCTGATGCAGCAGGTGTCACACGTTCTGCTGCTGCGAATTGGTTAGCACGACAGGCAATATGGCAAATTTATCTACCACCACCTAAACAAATACAGTACGCACATTTTGATGTCAGCACTCCCAATGAAGTTCATCAAGCAGATATTTTGTTTTTACCGCATGATATTATTAAAACACGCAGACGTCAATCACGCACATACAAATATGCGTTGACTGTCGTTGACGTTGCAAGTAGATATAAAGAAGCAGAACCATTATCAACAAAAACAGCAACTGAAGTTGCATCTGCTTTTGAACGAATTTATCAACACGGTGGTCTACGATGGCCACAGCTACTACAGTTGATCCTGGCAAGGAATTTCTTGGTGCAATATCATCTCTGATGAAAAAACATAACGTCAAAATCAGACGAGGACACATCGCGATTCATCTGGATCAGGCAATAGTTGAACGATTTAATCAAACAATTGCTGAGCGTTATTTGGATATCAATATGCAAAGGAAACATCCACAGATACGAGATCTCGTGAATGGGTTGCAAGACTACTAAGTGTGATAGCTGCGATCAATAATGAAGTTACTCGTGCAACTTCTATGAAACCCTTTAATGCAATCATTAAAAACCATATACCAATACAACGACGTGACTCTTCCTCAAAACAACCAGTATTAGGTAATGTGACTGTAAGATATTTATATGAACCCGGTGACCTTGAAGGGGGTAAAAAAAAAGAGCAACTGGTCCGATTTGGAGTGTGACCACACATAAAATTTCCAGTGTGGTAAGATCCACGGGTAGACCTGCAATTTACAGACTAGATTCAACTGCATCTCAACGCGGATTTGTATGTGAACAATTGCAAGTAATTCCTGAGGATACACAATTACCGCGGTCTTCACTTCTGTAAAAGCAGAACACTAGCACACCTACGTCGATTACACGCAAGACAGGTCAATATCACATTTTCGCGTGTGTGACCGAGATTACTATTAATTCTATCCACGGTGAATTGTCTTGGATTAATATTCGAATAATGCCATAAAATTACTGTATTACAGCTCACACAATGATTATTCTGTCGCTGTTTCAGGGTCATGATAAATTCAATATCAATATCAAAGTCACGTTTATTTTTTTTGTCATATCGTTGATAACCAGTTAATTTTTTCTTGACAACTTCGTTGTTAATTACATCATCGCAATTGATATCAGTGATTTCCTCGGTCATTACGCGATCCATGATAACCCTTCGTATCTGAGATATTTTTCTGACTCTCAAAACTGATAGATAAACTAAATTTGACCTTTCGATCCGATCATCGACAATCCAGATATTTATATCAGAAATAGTTAATCCCTGTGACGAATGAATCGTTATAGCATATCCTAGAGTACACGGAGCTTTGTCCATCGTTAATGGGCTCTCAACAGCACTCACAGGAACAACAACAATATCATTAAGAACGAGTTTATGTTTCTTATTAATTCCACAAATCTCAACTTCAGTATTTTGTTTGCGTGTGTCTGCTGGTCGATAGCACAATGGAAAAGGTAGATCTAAAAACTTTTCTTTATGTAACAGAAATAATTCTTGTTGAAGTGTATCATGAATTATCCTCCCTCTTGCAACTATCAGATCAGCAGGTTTCCATAAATTCCAAAAATCATTCATCGTAGTCTCTGGAATTACTTCACGCATAATTTCACATTGAATCTTATCTGGCTGCTTATCGATACTGTAAAAATTTCATCCCAAATAATAATCTTAGGAATATGTCTCTCGCCCATTCGTTGTGAAGTCCATTCATATCCTTTCCATCGAAAGAAACTATGATACATGCACGAATTAACTCTTCGTTCGGTCATTTCTCTGGCGAGTCTATGTGTGGGTGTAAAAACGACCATATCGACAGAGTTTGAAGAACTCCGACGAAAAAATTCAATCGCACGTGTTGTTTTACCAGAACCTCCTGGTCCATTGAGATAAACAATCTTATGTTTGGCCACAGGATCATATACCAATAGAGCCGATGATAATTCCGATAAACGATTATTTTTACAATAATTATCCTCGGAAATATAATTGGCAGAGTAAGAATAACTAAGTATCTTTTCTCTTTTTATTCTCCATTCGCCCCAAGACGCGTCATTTCCAATTTTTAACTGTCTCAGTGATTCTGTGTATTTTTTATTGATATAAAATGAATCTGTTGCGACTCTAACGGCGGTAGCAGAAAATCTATTTATCATCGATAATAAATTTATCGAAACATACGCAAGCATCGAAGATCTTAAATGAGTGACCTGTGCTGATTCACCTTCAGTGAAGCTCATGATTGTACCTAATTTAGTTCCATCAGATAAATAAGCATTTTCTCGGCTTATAAAAATGTTTCTTTCGTTTGAATCGGCAATTATAAAATCGAGTTCAGCATCATCGATGATTAGTCTACAACAATGTCGTTTGTGATCATATGATCCTCCTTGGGTAATTTTACCAATTATGTTTCTGCCGATATTTTTTGCGAGTTTATTCTCAAAATCAGTTATATCAGAATTTTCATCATCAGAGTATTTCTTCTGCTGTGGTAACCAAACTTGTTTCTGCGGACGATATGATATAATTGCTTCACTGAATGTCGATGACACTAAAATTCCCGTATTAAGCATATATCTAACTAAAACTATTGGAGCCCAACATTTTTCTGAAAAATGTCTCCCAAACCAAACATAAACAACCGGATGGGGATTCCGTGCTGACTCGAATGATTCAATACAGGCAAATCCGGTCAGGTCAAAATTTGGTAAGGATCCATTTATCGCAACTCTGGTCATCTCGTGTGTTGGATGACCAAATCGCTCGAAATACTCAGAACATTCTCCGTATCCAAGAAAACTTCCGGGATAACATGCAACCATATCAACCGATATAACATCTTTGTGATCATATTTAGTATTCCATAATCCGCTATGTCCGTATTCGATACAACTGCGTTGGATATCTTCAAGAAATTCCAATCGTGTTGGTTTCCATGAATTTTTCTTCTGAGCAGCGTGGTCAGCAATTGATGGAACGGAAAAACAATTACTGAGTAATCGTTCGACAGTGATTTCATCGCTCGTGTATTTCAACGCAAGATTTTTCATTTCGTCGTGGAGAGATTCTGTACGATAAATATCCCCATTAGGCCGTACAAACTGATTCTGAACTCTGAAACAAGCACATGGATACAGGGTCACTCTTATTGATATTTCTGATAAAATCAAACATATCGCCATTATAGAATTTAACATTTCGATTTTGTAGAAATATTGTTATGTCCGAAATCCACACATGTGCATTATGATCAATAATCTCTATCGAAGCTCCATTTTTTATATTTCGATTCGTATAAAATCTCTCCGATTAATATCTTCACTCTTATTGGAAATCTTAATTTGTTCTAGTTCAGCAACATCTTTGATAGACGCTCCAGTGTCTTTAACTGTTTCTGCCCACTCATTTCTTTTTTTACGTCTTATATCCGTTAAACCGTTTCCTCTTTTCGCATTTGTGAAATGTTCTGTAACTCGCTCAGCAACACAATTTAAGTGACGAAAGTCACCAAGAGAAATTTTCATTGGTAGAAGTTTATCGACGTTAGGTTTATCATTCAGCGGATATATCGCATAAACAACTGCCGTTACAGGATATGCTCGTTCTTAATACGGTCTATCAATTCCAGTCAGTATTCCTGGTTTTGAATTTTTATTTATCTTGACAATATTTCCAGTGTGGCTCTGACGAGAAGTCAGGCGAACAAAATCACGTTTGTCACAGATAATCCATGTGTCGTCGTCGGTCGCTACGATAAATTTTATTCTAAAAATATATTTTCGTACAATGTCGAGATAATTAATAATTGTCGCTGCTCGCTTGTCATTCATTGTAGCATCAACAACACCTTTGGTGTCGCGTACAATTCTGAATGTTGACCACACATAAGCTGCACCATCATCGCGAAATTCTCTCTTGGCTTCACTGATACGATTGATCAGAGTCTTATTCGTTAAATCAACCAAAGTTCGCCTTGGTAACTGAGGGGTTATTCTGTCGAGATTGAATTTGGCTTTAGAGGGCTTAATCGCAGATAATCTTGTAAATTACTCCATATCATAATTAAGGCAAATATATATTTAAATTAAAGTTTATATATATATATATATATATATATATATATATATATATATATATATATAATGACTGAAGCAAAGAATAAGTGTAAGTGGCTTATGATTGGTTCTTCAGTTCTTTTTAACAGGGCTTGCGTAAATGAATTCTGTGGATATCACATGCACATGTTGAGGAAGTCTAGGATCAAAACCGTGTTTGAAGTGTGGTGTTGGGGTCAGAGGAGAAACGCAGCTGTATGTAAAAATGCGGTGGTGAAAAATACAGAGAGCTGAAATGATATTATGATAAAAAATAAGTCCGATGGCGTCGGTAATGAATCTCCCATAAAAAGCGCCGAAGACTATCTCGCCAGATTTTCACCAGAACAATAAAATAATAATTTAGACAAATAATATTGTTATAAAAATGGATCAAAATGAATTAGGGAAGCATCCCATCATTAAAAATTTTTATGAGGCATCTCGTGATGATGTAATCAGGCACTGTCGACTGAAAAAAAAACAGTCGGTGCTGTCATTAATACTGGTTATCTCATATTCAACATCGGGGGAAAAAAACTATATCTTTGTCATAGGTTTATCTACGAATGTTTCCATGGAATAATCGAAGATGAACTTGTGATCGATCATATTAATTCAGATCTAAAGGACAATTCTTTTGGGTAATTTACTAGCTATTGCACAAAGTCAGAATTGCAAATTTGGAAAAAATAGCAGTAATAATTATAAGTTTCCAAGATCAGTTATATCCGTGAATGAGGTGATTGGCGAAGAAAAAAATTCGCATAGATATATGCAACTGGTAAATATTTTGATATTTTCCGGTCTTCAATATATTTTGTCGCAAATAATATATATAAATCAGCATTTTCGAAGAAATATAAAGAAAAAATAACATTTCAGTATCTCCCTATTGTATTAAATGCAGACACTAACAAACCCGAATTTATTTAAACTCGATTTTGAATTTTGTTGTTGTTGTATATAAAAACACTCCGGATAAAGGGAGATAACTCTGTCAAGCAACGATTTCTCCGCTAGAGTAATTGAACAGTTGCCCCGCTTGTAACTGCATAATATTATATTACTGCCGTGAATTATTTTGTTTACTGCTTCTCCACTGCGTGCAAATCCAGGTAAGTTATTTTTAGTTCTTACAGGTAAGACAGGTAAGATAGTTTTACAGGAGTATATAATAGATCTGTATGTACTTTAACTCCCGAATGACATCCTGTAGAAATATTTATGCGATTATTAAATGCAGATATTTAATAAAGTGTGTTTAAAATACTGAGATAGATCCACACTTCCATTTACAGCAATTGTGATTTATTCAGTATACTGATCACTTGTAGGAACTGCCCGTTATGTATCTTCAGTATAAGTCACGCATCGCTTAAATTGTGCAGTTACTTTTAGATCTTCCAGGTAAGATAGCTGTATAGACGTATATGTACTTTAACTCCTGGATGATATCCTGCAGAAATGTATGTGCGATTATTAAATGCAGGTATTTTATACAGTATATTTTATAAAATGTTTTAAAAATTGAAATGAATCCACGCTGCAGTTTACAATAATTGTGATTTATTCAGCAGTATAATGATCGCATGTAGGTTGCCTGTTTATCCAGCATAGGTAACTTCATAATAACTTCTGAAACATATATTTGTAAGGATGGGTCCGTGGCGCAGTGCTAGAGTGGAGGATTCTCATACTCGAGGTCTTGAGTTCTATATCCATGACTGACACATTGTCGATGGAGGCCTCTCAGATTTTCATAATAAGTGGGGGCTCCAGACCCAAGGGATTTCATGTACACCTCCTCATTACGTCGAACACGTGGAGGGTGCTGGTTTTCACTCACTCCGGGGTTTGATTTGGGTGGTGTACATGAAATTGAAACTGGAGCCTCCAAAATAAACAGTAGCTTGATGTAGCTATCAATCTCACTGAAAGGTACCCCACACAAGCACATTCAGAAAGAATGTCGCCAGAAAGAAAATCTTGAAGGGTGCCCATACAAGCCATAAAAATTATTATTATTATTTTTATTCTGATTCTGATTCAGATTTATTTTTATATTTTTATTCTGATTCTGATTCAGATTCAGATTTTATTTTTATTCTGATTCAGATTCAGATTCAGATTTATTCAGATTCTGATTCAGAAATATTATCATTCTGATTCTGATTCTGATTCTGATTTATTTTTATTTTTATTCTGATTCCAATTCAGATTTATTTTTATTTTTATCTGATTATGATTCTGATTCTGATTTATTTTATTTTAAATAAATATTTATTATCTAATGAATTCAGAAAATATGCATGCAATTATTTCTGAGATTAAAAATTAATGATGAGGATATAGAATTATCTGAACATTTGGACCCTGAAAAAATTATAAATGATTTCGAAGCGCTACAGGGACGGAATATGATGGGTGATATACACTAGCAGCTGATTATAGATTCATTAAGTTACTTCAACAGGCCGTGAAACAATCTCTAATTTATGTCGATCATGTTGATATTCGAAAGGTTGTTTCACTCGCAAACGCAATTGAGAAAGTTAGATCAGGGTTATCACACGAATACAAGACAAAAAAGATGATGAGTTCACGTGTGCGACAGCTGAAAAAATTATGTATGATTGTAAAGTCACTGTCGAAAGTCAAGAAGGATTATGAAAGTGTCTCAGATTCAGATTATAATATTTCTTTTTATTCTGATTCTGATTCATATTATAATATTTATTTTTATTCTGATTTTTTTATATTTTTTTAAGAGAGATTTTTGTTATTTTGAGTGCCATTTACCCCATCAAATTACAAAATCTGGAGGATAATCATGATTTTGAGTACCATTTACTTCATCAAATTGTGGAATCTGGATGATAATCAGGAAAAATAAAATTTTCATTATAATATTATTTATTGTTGTTGTTGGTCAGCAAAAAAATAATATTTTTATTGTTTCAGCATAATTTTATCACCAAAAATATAATTTTGAGTACCATTTACCACATTGATTTTCAGAGTTTAGTCTAATTTTGATTTTAGTCGGGTATTTCCCCCATCGATTTTCAGAGTTTAGTCTGATTTTGATTTTTAGTCGGATATTTACCCTATTGATTTTCAGAGTTTAGTCTGATTTTCAGTAAAAAAAAAAGTAAAATTTCATTGTAATATTTATTCTGATTCTTATTCAGATTATAATATTTATTCTGATTCAAATTCAGAGTATAATATTTATTCTGATTCAGATTAAAATATTTATTTTGATTCAGATTCAGATTATAATATTTATTTTGATTCAGATTATAATACTTATTCTGATTCAGATTATAATATTTATTCTGATGATAATATTTAGGCAGAATCAGATTGAAATATTTATTCTGATAATAATATTATTCTGATTCAAATTATAATATTTATTTTGATTCAGATTATAATATTTATTCTGATTCAGATTATAATATTTGTTCTGATAATAATATTTATTCTGATTCAGATTAAGATTTTTATAATATTTATTCTGATTATAATAATTATTCTGATTCAGATTCAGATTCTGATTATAATATTTATTCTGATTCAGATTCTGATTCAGATTATAATATTTATTCTGATTATGATTTATTTAGATTATAATATAATATTTATTCTGATTCAAATTCAGATTCATATTATAATATTTATTTTTATTCCGATTCTGATTCAGATTCAGATTATAATATTTATTTTTATTCTGATTCAGATTCAGATTATAATATTTATTTTTATTCAGATTCAGATTCAGATTGTAATATTTATTTTTATTCGGATAACAATATTAATTCAGATTCAGATTATAATATTATTTTTTATTCTGATTCAGATTCACATTCAGATTATAATATTTATTCTGATTCTGATTCTGATTACAATATTTTTTATACTGATTCAGATTCAGATTATAATATTTATTTTTAATTTTGATAATAATATTTATTTTTATATTTGATTGTGATTCAGATTTATTTTTTTATTCCAACAAAAAGTAGCTACGAAGCCTAAGATCTACGACCTCACATACAAACTTACCGACAAAACTTCATGTCGTAAAGTAAGTAAGTGTCCGGCCTGGTCAGTAAGTCTAAAATGTATCCGTGATAATAACGGACTATGACATCGCAGATAAACCGGATTAACGGGTACTTACACAATTAAAAATCCAGGAGGAACTTCGGGGGTAAATGAATGTAGGATATATCTCTGTTGTGCTTGTCTGGATTTTTCAGTATCTACTTGATTACTTCCATCAATAGCCTCACACACCAAATTAACTGCGATCGTTGATGTGATCGCGACAACACCTGGTAATATATGCTGACCTCCACCATATGGATCATTGTTGTGTTTGAGAATAATCGCTGGATGGGATATTTTTCTCCACGCGTCTACGATCTTTGGAAAGAATTCATCGACAATATAATTAACTGATTTTCTTAAAATATCAGAGTTATATTCCGGTATTACAAATGTTAGTAACTGTTCTTCTGTTATTTTAAAATGATGGAGAAATAATTGTTTAATATTTACTTTTAGTGGTGGGTGAACAGGTGGCCAATATTCACTTCCCACGAAATTTACACACTTGACGATGATTTTGTTGAAATATTCGAGGTCTGATGCAACTTGGTTTAAATGTTGCATAGTTTCAATGATCTTTTGCTTTACATCATCATTGTAATATTGTATTATACTGAAAATTAAGTTTCGCAGATTATTACTTTCTCGGTTGTGTTCGTATTTAATGTTATCGGAAAAAAATTATAAATATCATCGTTGAAGACCCTTTCTCTATTTTCGTGAAACATAAAAATATATAAAAATTTCAAATTTAGGAAGCCTTTCACTAGTAGACGCTATAAAAGTTTCTATTATACTCGTCCCTCCTCTCATCCATGGAAAACCTCTTCGATATCCTGGATACTTTAAAAATATTTTTTGTCCGTGACGAAGTAGGATCGTTTAGGTTCCGGTGGTCCTTGATAAACAAGTGCTGCCTCTGGCCATCCTAACACAGTTCTGATCGATGACTGATATATATCTTCGGCGTAGTCAGGTGTTGATATTTCTATCGCAGCTGATAATGTTGGCTCATGAACTGTAATAGCAATTTTAGATTCTTTTCCTGTGATAGACTTGATTCTGCGCTGGAACTCATCATTGATCTGTTCGATATGATAACTGCCCGTAGGAATACCTACAACTTGCCAATCAGGGGTTCCATTGGGGTTATTTTTTATAAGAAAACACTAATGAGTTATTTGCGGGCAAACCGCCAAATCATTTTGATCTAATATTTGGCCAGCTGCGATATACTCGCAATTGCGCTAATGGTATTTCTTTGGCTGGAATTGCCGTTGGAAAGATAACGTCGAATTCAGGATTAGTTGAGCTCATTGAGATCATTGCAGTTGTTGTCGGTGTTGTATTAGCGACGATTTGTTGTAGCAATTCTTGTGACGTAGTCATTATTATTTATTTCCCAATTTAAATTTTGGTGACTCTGTCCTTATTTCCGACAAGGTGGTTTGGTTTCCAGTTGCCAAACCGGAGGTGTCGTGGTAAACTTCAATCATTTCTGCGAATTCCTGATCTGATATTATTCCATTTGAACCCTGATGATATCAGCGATGATAATTTGGCGTGTGCGTGTGTTGCCGCAGATAGCAGCGTTGTATATTCGTGTAATTTATCAGACGCACACGTAGATATATTTTTTGCAATTATATTAAGAATACCAGCAACACCAGTTATAACTGCAACACCAATTCCTATTACTGGTGCTATTATGTATGTGGTTGATAATGATCCGATTATAGTTGCTGTTGCAGCGACTACGGCAGATGCAGAATATACAATTATATCAGTAACACCGACACGTCTACGGTATTTTTTTTTATTTTTACTGTGTACTCATCAGTGATGCTTTTCAGTTGTGTCTGTAACAAATACACTTGCTCGTATCTGTATTTGTGTACAAAATTTAGATCTGATGTTTATGAAATCATATACTCTAAAGTACTAAGTAATCAACTGAGGTGTTTAAGCGACAAAGTCCAGACACCACCAGTAAGACGCTGCGGTTAATTTTTTATCAGATGGTTCCAGTATAAATGTTTCTTCGACCGCTTGATTTAACACAGTAGACACGGTTCCAGAAAAATTATCGGTTGAATGACGCCGTGGATACGTGGTAAATATCCTAAATTTTGCAGCGCTGAACACGGAAAGCCTATACACACCAGTGACTTCCGCGGTGTGTTTGTTAGTGTTATTTTGCTGTGACCATGTAGATGACCCTGATGATACTGTGTATACCACGTTGATGATCTTCTTGTGAGGAATTTTAATCAGATCAATTTTTTTTAACGATATCAGGAATTCCATTGACAACATCTTATCATCGATATTCCTCTGCGCTATCGTGATTAGCTCTGGAAATGATTTAGGATCTCTGTTAACGCCTAATTGTCGATTAATCGTTTCAATGTCTGACATAGCTGTTTTAATATCGCCGAGTTTTGTGTTAATTTCAGAGAGTTTTACGTCAACAAACAATGGATTTCCAAAGAAATCATCTGCGATTTTATTAAGTTTTTGAAAATTTCTACGAGTATTTGAAAACATATTTACGTGAACGTCATATTCAGATCGCAGTGTGCTTAATTTTTCATCGATTATAGTATCTTTATCATCTACATATGTCTTTGTTACGGCATCTTCATCACTTGTTGGTTCTTTTAAAACAACGATTTTATTTCCATTCATGTTGAGTTTATCTATCATTGTATCACCGGTGGATCGTAAACGATCAGCAACACATTTTAAGATTTCATTTCTGATACTTGCGATTGATACAGTTGAGTCTCTGATTCTGCCGCCGTCAGTAAATATTGAAATATTATTCGTGGTAGCACCGAGAACTCTACGAATTATGTGGATCCACTTAATATTACTCGTCTTTGAAAGGCCGTATTTATCCTGAAAAATAGCAACTTCATCCCGGTCAACTCCAGAGAAGTTCATAATATCAGCAAGACCATTTCTAGTAGCGTACTTCGATAAATCAATATCATCTTTTTTTCTTGTCTTTGATAGAGGATCTTCCGTAAATATCAAACATTATACGATTAGTGATTATTTAAAACAGAACTCGTGTACGTATGTACAAGCTTATGAGGTGCATCGGAAGATTTTGAAATAGCATCGAGTACATCAAGTGACTCACGGCCGCATATTGACGGATCGGTTATTGTCTGTGTTGGTAATGTTGAATACCAGATTGGAGTGTTTTGCACAGCGATTTTATCGCTGATGACATATTTTAGAAATTCCTTCGATGGTGCCAGTCCATACGAATCAAAATAAATAATTCCACGTGGATCAATCGCGTATGCAACCCAATGATTACCTGGACCAGAACTTCTATCGAGATTAATGATACCGGTCTCAACACGATTTGGTTGTTTTGGTAATTGATCACGTATAAAAACACCTCTGAAGTTTTTTTATATTTAATCGCACAGCAGCATCAAGTAAATCAAAATTGGACATGGGAAGTATCAACGATGTGTCTCGAGAAGTCTTAGACCTTTTCCGCACCATGAAAGAGAGGTTCCTGGCAGTCTTAGACCTTTCCCCTTTTTTGGAAGTTTTTGTTCCTTTTCCTGTTGCTTTTTTAATGCCATCCCAGTGGCAGTTCCAACTGCACCATGTTCAGCTGCTTTTGCAACAGCTGGAGCTGCAGCGGCTATCAACGCTGGTATAGCTGCGAGAAGTGAAATATACACCACCCGTCTTGGCAATGTCGCTAATGGCACCCGCAGAAAGATCAAGTCTGACACCAGTCGCTAATATTTTGGCGTCATTGAAGTGCCTGAGTTGACTTTCAGTCAGTGATAGTTTATTTGGACCACCTGAGATCTGTCCTCGTTACAGTGATATTTTTATTCCCGAATTTGTTTGACGCCGATTGTAGTTTTTAATCTGACCAAGAGTCAGAGTAACACTAACATGATGATAAGACATTATAATACCATGAGTAATTTAATGACATGTTTTCTGCTGGGGCATCAATGACTCTCATTTGTCCACCAACACCTTCAAGCAACATTGTTTTATCTGAGAGTATAACAGCAATTGCTCTGTAATCAGCAATAGCTCCTCTTGCCACACGAGCTCGAAAGTGTATATCAACGACAGATTGCCTAAATAAATCCAAATGTTCCAGCGAGAAATAATAGATCAGATACAGCGTTGTAAAATCTAGTTGTAATATTTGTAGACCAGAATCAATATTTTGATCACGTCCCATGAATGTCATCAAACGATGATATGCACGCGCTACATGATTATTTTCAAAATTTAATAATATATCTTCGGATGGTTCTTGATGTCCATTTATCCGCAGTGAAACTTCAGTAACACCAAGTTTGTCAAACATCGTTGTGCTTCGTGTTTGTGAGTTTACTCGTGCAGCATCCTGTAAAACAACAAATATATATCGCGACGCAGAAACACTTTGCTGTGATGCTAACTGCCATGTGAATAAACCATTAATGTTACTTTGAAGACTATTTGTGGTCATCGTCAACCATGATAATGTTGATTTACCACCTGAGTCCATAAAAAAGAGCAACCGTTGTTCTTCAGGGAGTGAGGGAGTCATTGTTGGCATCCACAATGAAAGTTTTGTCAGTACTACTTTGCCCACATCACCGATAGGGCGCCAGATTGCATCATCTTTGGTAGCCTTTCGTACGAGTATGTCTGTATGCTTGGCTCCGAAAATAACCTTTCTGACATTTCTGCACAATCCAAAGATATGTGACAGTGGAATTGAAAATGAAAATCTTCTACTTCCATCTTTCAGCATTGACCGACGTGCTGAGAATCCTAAGTTGAATGCTGGATTAGCACCATGAACCACCGGCCACACACCAGCGTCAGCGTTGTCGGCATTGTTTCTTGGTCGTCTTATATTGTACTGTCTGTTTTCAGGGTGGTCAGAAGTATCCATTATAAACATCATTGACGACCAGCTGATCTTGAATAATCATCGCTGTATGTAGCAAGACCAAGTATCGTTGTGGAAACGTCGACGTCTTTCTGAATCGATTCAATATTTCTTCCGTCAATCATGTATATGGCTCTGTCTAACAACGACATGATGCCATTATTAACAACATCAACTCTAACATCAGCTAAATACTCAGTATCATCTATTCTTAAAATTTCACTTCTACTTCAATAAATGCTTCAGCGGGTAAGAAATATCTGCTTATATCCTGAACTTGCAGCTCAATTCGCCCACGCTGATTTGGCTGTCGTGCGTCATAAGAATAATATTGATAATCACGTATCGATTCATCTTTGAGAATTGATGCGTCCATGTCGAGTGCGGGGTCAGATACACGCTTGAACATTTTTATTATATTTGTTATCGTCTAACACGAAGGCCACTTCCTGCTATCAGACTAGCAGTTATATTTTTTTCTTTTCTGAGAGGGGTACACCAGCCAACTCTGCTAGTTTTAATTTGCATCTTGATTTATTATTTTACTAACATTTCCAGGCATAACTTCTGTGCTGGGTAATTTTAATGGCTGAGGTTTTCATCGTATTAATCGTGCTAGTCTATCCTTGATTGCCGAGAATGCTTTACCGGCAACATCACCAACAGCACCAATACCATTTTCACGAACAACGTCAATAGCTTTCATTCCCAGTTGCTTTGCAATCGGTATTGCTTTTGGGGCCATCCTTCTGAATAAACCTTGAACAACATCAGAGTCCATCTCCGTAGATCGCTTTATATGTGGGTAATCGCGAATTTATCATCCTGACCATGATCGGTCAACGGTGAGCATTATCTATGATCATCTTATTTTCTTGTCACTGATGTAATTGTATACCCTTAATCAATCACTGCGTTAATCATCGTCGATTTCATCGATTAGTGACCGATAAACATTAATATCCATGATACCGCCTGTAAATAATCTCTGAAAAATATCAGCTGCTTCATTAATGATTTCTGGAAAATTATTACCAGCTCGTTTTCCGCCAATCAGAATTTCTAATCGTTCAACATCGGCAGGGACGTTGCTGGGACATGGAGTAATGAGGCTACTTCCCCTGGTCCCCGTACCAATACCACTTCCAGTTGCGTCGGGGTCAGAAATTATATCATGCCATTCTTCTTCCTTACTTGTTCTTTCCACTGTTCTTTACTTACCTGTTTTTGAAACCTTCCTTTCTGCTCTTGCTTTTTCCAGTTGCTGCTTCGTCCCTTCCTCTCTTTGTCTCCTTTTCTGCATTGCTTGTTTAGTATACTCATTTACTGCCTGGTTAAAAATATTAAACTGATTAATATCTTCCTCACATCTGATTTGCATAGATACGATATACATCCTTGACCCAATCGTTATATTTCAGAGTACCAATATATTCGGGTTTTACATATTTATCGCTTTCATGATATCCATAAAGAGGCAATTTGAACTATTTGGTTTGGGTCACGGATAGCGGCAATACCTTCAGGTGTAAATTTATCTATTATCTTAGTTTTGGTTTTTGGTGGTTTAGGTTGTGGTCGAACTTCAGGTGGTGGTTGAGGAGGTTGCCAGGGTGGTGGTTGAGCTGCTTGAAGACGGCCATCAATATCAACAGGCAATGTCTAAAGAGCTTTTTGTGTTGCCTCAGTTGCTGTAACAATTTTCTTTGTTGGTTCGACAATTGGTTTAAATAACTCTTCTGTACCCTCTGCAAATTCCACCTGAGACTCTTCACGAGACTGTAGTTGTTGCTTGACAGAATAACGGATGGGGACATATTTTTACATTGCCTCTAATTGCTGTCGACCTAGTTTAGCTGTATGGTATTCCATTATTGATATAATGATTTAATTAAGCCACACCCACACAGCAGCAGGGAGGGCGACGACAAAGACTGAGTGAACGGTTACATAAACAAACACGCCATAAAAAACAAAAACATAAATGTCAAAAAATAAAGTAACAAAAATTAGCTAACCCAAATAGAAAAGTTTCGGGTCGGTTAGAGACTTCGGTTTGACGCTATTGACGTTTGTATTTTAGCTTTTGTAGGAAGCTTTATTTTTCAGTGAAATCTCTAATTGAAAATTTGTAGGATTCACCCTCCCTGCTGCACCTAGTCTGGTTGGCAGAAAGACCATAGGCTTACTCCACATTTGAT
>JAECUM010057288.1:0-27883 GCA_016617855.1 Megalonaias nervosa
ATATATATATATATATATACGCGTACGTATTCACTTATTTATCTATCTAATACATTATCAGATATATTCGAACCATTCAATGTGAGGTTTAGAGATATCAATGAACATACATACATACATACATACACACTGTTACATGTAGGCTCGTAAAAAAATAAGAAGAGAAAAGAGTGAAGTCAACAAGCTTTTTATATTTTTTGACAAAATAATTTATTTCCCTAGAAAACAATGTAAAAATTGGAAACAGGACTTACGGTTTGTAAATATAATCCAAAATTTCATCCTAAGAGTGAAAATAACAAGTCCTATCACTAAACAGTTCTAATAAAATCCGGGTTCGAATCTCGATGAAATTCCAATATGGAGGCGATGACGTCAGATTGGGTCGTTGTACTGGTGGTAACAGATCCTCATTTGAATCACAGTTTATATTTCCGTTAAAGTCCAGAATAAATTTCCACTGAATTTCTTTCTCCCAGAACTTTTATTAAAGTACAATTGTTTACTTTTCTAGAGAATAAATTATTAAATTCCAAAACATAGAAAAAAAACTTCAGAACAAGCCGGGATCAACAATATAAAACACCTTGTACCCTCAAGGTGTCAAGAATACGACTAAATGAAAACCTCTGAGAACGAGTATTAAAACCCAACTAAAACGTCATTTCAGTTTCACGTGTTGGGTCACATGGTCTCTTAACATCGAACAGCGTAATAAAAAAAAAATGCCAATTGTCACGTAGCTAGAATAGCCCTATCTAGGAACCAAATTTTCACTCTGAAAATATATAAAATAGAACGGCTGTTTACAATCCAGTTAATACGGGCCGAAATGACCTTGAAAATAGCCAATCG
This sequence comes from Megalonaias nervosa, assembly GCA_016617855.1. Classification (NCBI taxonomy): domain Eukaryota; kingdom Metazoa; phylum Mollusca; class Bivalvia; order Unionida; family Unionidae; genus Megalonaias; species Megalonaias nervosa. The sequence continues at coordinate 856 of JAECUM010057288.1, forward strand.
TTATCACTCGATGTTTACAAAAACTGTGCACCAGAGTGAACTAAAATTAATGCTTCTGTAATATGTTTTACGTTCTAGATAAACAGAATTTACTTAAAAAATTATCGAACACCATGAAAATAATCATTACAATAAAATGTAATGAAACAAAATTAAAATAAAAATGAATTTTAAAATTAACACACAAGCAATTTAATTACATATACGTAACAACACGTGCATACGTACATACATACATACATACATACATACATACATACATACGTGCATACCTACCTACCTACCTACCTACCTACCTGCCTGCATGCATGCATGCATGCATACATACATACATACATACATACATACATACATACATACATACACACATACATACATGCATAAGTCCATGTAAAGATTGCCATGTATGCATAGTTTAACTGTATAATGTAAAACTGTGATCATCCGGGCGCAAGCTAAAAAAATAATTTCTCGTACGAAAAAATTCCGTGTCACCGAAGTTCTGAGTTATTAAAACGTACACGTAGTTGCTTATATGAATGAATCTAATTGTCGGATTATGAGGCCAGCATATAACAGAGTGATATTAATCAGACTAAATCACAATTGAAGATTATCTCATATAATTATATTTTAGAAAGGTCAAGCGAGGATTGAGTAAAAATCGGAATTGTTGGGACCGAATCCTTTCTCGAACTTCATATTTTATGTGTAGAGAATAACACAACACATTAAGAATATCACAGTTTTGCATGAGGAGAGAGGAAAGCATTAATGACAGTTACAAGACGTTTGAGAAGAATACATCAAATGTTGATCAGAAAATTAGTGTAGAATACATAATATGTTGAAAAATATTCTGGAACATGACCAGTACAAATTGCAACGCACGACCTATATACAACTGGTGTACCGTATTGTGCCAAATTTTATTCTGTCACCAGATATATACAAATGACCATATATATATATATATATATATATATATATATATATATATATATATATACATGTATGTATGTATGCATGTATGTATGTACAAGAACCAGCCAAATGTGAAGACCTATGATAAAAACGGATAACCCAAATTAGTGTAAGTTTGCTTTCTGTAAGAGTAAAAGCAAATTTTATATATTAATATGGAGATAGACCATAAGGTTTTACTGAATAGCTATGACCTTTACTATAGACATATCTGACCACTCATCATTCAATTAAACTTTCAATTCATTTCTACCAACAGATAGCATAGCCTTTGAAGGATGCAGATTTACCCAAATCTCCGACAACACAAAAACTTTTCACAAAAAAGTAACAGAAGATAAAGAATAAAGTAACTAGTTAGAACTACCTACTAGTGCTAATCATCACTATAAGAAAACAAACTGATTTAATACTAAAATCAAATTAAAAGTGCAGAAAGCCAACAAAATTGGGACCATCTATCCGAGTATATATTTACATCAATATGCGAGGACCATTTAATGGTTCTAGAGGCAACTCTCAAAACTTTGATTTCGTCAATGTTAAAAATTATGTAAACCATTGTTTTCATAAATTCTTTCATCTTACAAATAACGCTATAAAATCTGAAAATAATAATTGTATATAGTAACATGCATAAAGGACCATTCTTTACAGACGTACTTGAATTTAAGTATTAGTCCAAGTAACAAGCTAAAAGGACCATTATTTACAGAAATATTGGAATTTAAATATTAGTCTAAATATGTGTCACCTGGCCTGGGTTTAACAAACAGGATTCAAGTCTGAAATTAGAATTAAGTCAATGATTTGCATATTTTTGGCCAAACTATAAAATTAAAATTAAGTCAATGATCTGGCACATTTTTGGGCCAAACTATAAAATTAAAAATTAAGTCAATGATCTTGCACATTTTTGGGCCAAACTATACAATTAAAATTAAGTTAATGATCTGTCACATTTTTGGGCCAAACTATAACATACAGATGACCAATCAAATGTCCTAAGTCTCGACTTGCCTTTAAGTCTTATGCTAGTAACATTGTGGCCTCCTATCAAATAAAATACATCTCACTTTGCGAATCAAAAGGAAGATGGTTAATGGCAGCATTCCAGAAAAAATATGAAAACTTTAGGAGAAAAGGACCGGTGACCTATATAATGAAAACACTGTAAATATGGTAAGAAAGATATTTTTGTCTCAAGTTATTCAAATTCAATGAGATATTCTGGATATGACTGCGTGTCGCTGTAAATGACGTATTCATCCATGGTCGGACTCGACGTAGAATCGTACTTGATCCCTGTTGTGGGGTCAGTGGGCGGATATCTCTCCACGTAACCCTGTGCCACTACGGTGGAGTTTCCAGTAAGAACCTTACACTGGTAAATGTATTTATGCCCCTTTGAATCCTTCCTGGTGTATTTGTCATCACATCCATACTCTGATTGCGTTGAAAAGTAAACACCCTTCCCAAACCAAACTTTACCTGTTGCAGCAAAAAATACAATATTTTTAGCTAATGTATTTAATTTGTTATCGTGCTTGGCAGTGGCACTATTCAATAGCAAGATACAATGCAAACAGTTTTAGTAAACAAAAAATTTGAAACATTTGACAACTGGATTTAATGAGATTTGGAGAGCAGTGTTACGTATGGTATAAGAATAAGACTTACAGAGTCAGTAATAAAGATCCGCATTCATAATTATCAAAATAGAACCATTAAAATCACGCATTTTTCTACCATTTTTTCGTCTGTCAGTAAAAATTTTAATAATGCACTATTATTAAAATTGCAATACTTTCATTATTAGTTTTTTTGCGCAAAGAAATGTTCTCCGAATCAAGTTTATGACGTACTGAAATAAGGGTTGGGGGATGTTGTGAGCGTAATTTACAGATAAATAAGTGATCAATGTATTGTTCATTTTTCGGTGACTGTTATGTTTATTATAGCAAAGGATCTGGTTATTATTTTAAACATTTTATATCAGATTTTCATCAAAGATTTCCTTTAAAAAGTCAGTTTTATTGAACTGATTTTGCCCAACTTTGGCCTAAGAAACAAATACCGTGACATTTCTGAAAACTTCGTTTATTCTTTCTGCATCTTAGTAACTTATTCCCAAGTGTACAAGTTCATAACAGATACTAAATCATTTCAGTCATCTCAAAGATAACATGCTGAAGTAAGCACACGAGACAAAATGTATTTAATAAACATTATTGATGACAAAAACGTGTAAACGTTTGAAATTTGCAAAGCCTTATACTAGAAAAACAAGACCGCTAACTATTTCCATAATTGGTCCTGCATCATTCCTTTTACACATATAAACTATCCAAACAATAATTACTGTCAAAGTCCATGTCTTACTTACTCACATGTGTGTGTGTGTCTTTGTGTCTATGTGTGTAAGGAGTACTATGCAATAAACAGAGAAAATGTGTCATTGTGGCAGCTCAGATAAAAAAAGACTTAAAAATGCACTACAATATGTCAGGTTTTCTTTAAATTTGATAATGGTTACTATGTTTAGTACAGACAAGGGGTAATTAGAATACTTAATCTAACCTGTCCAAGATTGTATATGTATTCATCCATTTGGATCATACAATTTGGATGAGGTCATAAGGTGATATTCCAAATTAGAATGTACTAGTTTATACACATGACTCATATTTCTGTTGGTCATCAAATTTATTATCAGATACAACTAGCGATCCATAGGAAATACAAAAATGTCGCCCTGATTATGGAGCGATGTGAGATAATGTTGCAAACTTAACTGTTTAAAGGTGTTCATTTTTCAATTTCGGAAGAACCGTTCCCCTGCAGTTTTAGACAAAGTAATGTTACAAGATGCATCATTTACGAAACACACCTGAACTTGACATTTGTATGTACAGGCCGAGTCTGAGGTTTGCTAAATAAAAAACAAAGTAAGACCCTCCAACGGCTTTTATTCTAATTTGAAAATCGCTTTTGTTTCCAAAAATTTGCAAACAGGGTACGTCTAATTTTCTTACCAAATGTTTGGCCAGCATAACTCCTGTTGAAACCAGTGAGGTTAATTTTGTCCACATTATCCAACGCCGTTCCATGCCACAGTGTCATCTCCACTGATTTCTTCGGGTGTTGATTCTGCATAAATCTCCTTTTCAACGCATATTGCTGGTAAATAGTTCGATTTTGGATACGTTTGATCTGAAGAAAGAGGCCTTGTCTCAATATGAGTCGATGCTAATTAATTACGTAACAACCCCCAACCCACCCCACCCCAACATATTTTGCTGTCTTTACAGCACATCCTGCAAGCGGGCAATAAGACTACGAGAACCGTGGACATGAAACATTTCTTAGTTAAACATCTTATGGTCACATGCAGCTAATTAGTTTTTGATCTACGGAAGCTAATTACTGTAGTAAAAGAAACACACACCCTATTTCAAAGAATTGAGGTCACTGATTGACTGAAAACAATTACCAGAAAACACTAACGTAATGGTTCGGAAGATGCCTATGTATGGTTAAAGTGTATGCAGTAGTAGCTCTGAACTTCAAAACATTTTCGTCGGGGCGAGAGAGAGAGAGAGAGAGAGAGAGAGAGAGAGAGAGAGAGAGAGAGAGAGAGAGAGAGAGAGAGAGAGAGATTTTAAGAGATGGAGGAAAATTTTTCAACATAATATAGAACTTGCTTAAAAGTTTATTTCCAAATGCCGTACTCGCAGGGTACCCCGCCAAAATGATCCAAATTGGGCCCCGTGTTTGCAAAAGCCTGATTTTCGTGTTTAACACAGTCACCGCACAGGTTGTAGGCCTATTGGATATAGATGTAGCTACGATGTCGTAGCCTCAACTTGATTTGTTGTAGTTGAGGCTACGAACTGATCCCGTATCATGTAATGGTGCAAACAAAATCATCACTAAAGTCAGAAAAACAAATAGTGTTGAAATCTACTGCATAAGTATAATGATGTTGTGAAAGAAGTTTGGCTTATTATGAATTTATTAAGCCCTTACACGGTAAAATAAATTGGCATGGTTACACTAACCTCAACGTGTCCGCCATGACAGATAACGCAAGACTCTCGCCGTGAACCCTTTTCTAAATAAGGCTTGCCAGACCATATTTGGATATTCTACGCTATGTTATTAATTGTTGAATGACATAACGCGCGAAGACGGAGAATGGATACTTGTATTAATTGCGGAAACCAGTTTTTGTTGAGAAAAGGCAAAGTCAATGACTTTCCAAATCCAGTGGGTAGCAGGACAAATGCATCCTTTTTATCAATCAAAAGTGGCGAATTATGGTTTCTTGGTGGAATTTCAATGCGCAGAATTTCCGACTCAAACCGCGCCATAGTTTTACTACCATCTGTTTACGTTTCCAAATAAGGCCTCAATATCCTTATATGGCACACAAACAAATATGGCTGAGAACGGAAGTAATTATTTGAACTAATATGGCGGACGATCTAAACGACAATATTAGAAAAGAAAGTTAAACGAGATTTTACAACTATTTCTACAATGATTTGCAACAATTTCGGTATTAAAAAGAGGACTACTCAATTTATTTCATTATATGCAAGGAACATGTTCAAAATTGTTTATATTAGGCTAAAATAGCTCCGGGTGTGAATCACACCCGGCTTGCTCCATTGACACACATAGGCTCATGTTTGTACCCCGTCCACATGGTAGGAGTAGGGGTACTAATATTAGTGCTAGATATATACGGTGTTTTCTCACCGGACTGCATTTTTATGATGGGCTCCTACAAGGGTAATTACCCCAAAACGAGACGTGCAGCATATCGATTTCATCATTTAAAACTGTTCTCTTGGAAACCTCCTTCATATGATATAAGTGTGTCTTGCCGATCGCACCAAGCAGAGTAATTTGTCTAAACATTAATGTTACAGTCGACGAGATTAGAGATTGGTGTTTCTGCTCTAAGGCAACATACGTACCTAGTGGAAAAGAATCCAGATAACATATGCAGAGCTCCTATGTAGACAGTTCCATCAGTCTATATATTTTAGCAATTTTTAGTATCATCAAATTTAAAAACAGGTTTTCGGGATAGCTTACTAAAATGCTGAGTAATGCATTTTCAAAGCTGAGCAGCCGTGCTAGTAATATCACCTGTCACTAAAAAATCTATCTTTCATAAATTCGAGCACAAAAAATATATCCGTCATTTTTTTTTACTTTACAAGTGGAACTAAATTATTGAAAATATTAAAGGCTAGGGAAGAAAAATATGCAGATTATATACAAAAGACTGTGTAAAAATAGTGCTGTTTTTACTGTTTTATAATAATAATAATAATAATAATAATAATGAGGACTTTGTATAGCGCCTAATCTTTAAAAGCTCTAAGCGCTTTACAACATTTGACAACACTTAAAAAACATATATAATGATATGATTACAAAAATAAAAAGAAACACCACGAAATTAGAAACCGAAAACATGCTGTAAATATTTAAGGTAAGGATACATTATAAGGATACATTATTAGGTCTTTAAGTCTGTTCTTGCAGTTGAAATAGGTGAGTTTTAAGAGCGCTCTTGAATGAGATGACTGTGTCTTTGTGTCTAAGTGCAGTGGGCAATTCGTTCCACATTGCTGGGCCCTGGTATGCAAAAGAGCGTTGTCCGTATGATTTCATTTTCATAGTGGGGATAATGAGAATACGAGTGTCAGAAGAGGAGCGTAAGAATCTTGCAGGTGTGTACACATGGGTGAGGTCAGATAGGTATGTTGGACTGGAGCCCGTCAGTGAAACGTAGCACAGAGAACAAATTTTGTGTTTAATTCTGGATCGTAAGGATAGCCAGTGTAGGGTAGAGAGCAGGGGTGAGGCGTGCTCTGATCGTGGTACTCTAAGGATGATCCGAGAAGCTGTGTTTTGAACTTGTTGAAGTTTTTGGAGTAGATATTGAGACGAACCAGACAGAACTGAGTTACAATAGTCCAGTCTTGAAAGTACTAAGTCTATCAACCAGGTACATCTTCCCCGACGAAACGGGACCACAAAACAAGGTTAAACGATCATAATCTATTAAGTTTGGTACCGTGCTTCCGTAACCTGGCAATTAAATTTATAATTAACTCATTTTGCATTTCCCCATAATTTTCATCCTTTTCCTCAAATGTTCGACCGATTTTATTACGAGTAGATCTCTTTAAACCCCCGGTAGTAGTGCGCAAATAGTCCTTTAGTAATGGAAAGCATATTTACCTTACGATTTCCTTAACGCCAACTAATTGGATGTAACTATACCTATGCGCTGGTATCATAAAACTGATTTCTTTTTACTGTATCGTGAATTCGTGTTTCTTGAAAATTATTTCGTATTGTTACCTGAACGTGTATCATATATTTCTCCATTCCAGATTACTGTAACTTAATATCTTAAAATTTTTAAAAAAATCTAGAAGCAAGTAAGATTTTCATGTGTACTTTGTATTTTACCTTAAATTTTCTAGGGTAACTTCGTTTTCATATGAAACGATGATTGATAATAAATACCAAGCTCAATATACTTATTTGCAATTAATTTTAAAATTCGCATTGAGTCGAGTTTACTGGCATACTGAAAAAGTGACAGAGTATAAGTAGATGTGGCTATGAATATTTTTTTTTTCCGTGTTGAATTTAAAATTAAATTGTGCAAATGCTTTTCATAATCCTAAATTATAGTTTTACCTGTCTTCGTGAGGTTCATATAAAACTTTTATATAAACTCATAATTTGGCTTGTTGCATATAGAATAATAGTTATGATTATGTCTACATATGTATCTGAAAATGTAAGTAGTTTTCATGACACAGGAATAAACATATGAAAAACTGTGCCTAATATTTATCAGTACCTTGCTCTGTTTATGGGTAGGAAGATACGGTGTGTGCTGCAACACTATTGTGTACTCGTAGTCGCGAGAGTGTTGTCAATCCTTTGAGCGCTTATTGACGAATCGACGAATACTTGTATTACCAGGCCTTTATTCTCTGGGATGTAATGCGACATGTATTGTGAATGAATAGTTTAATGTATAAGTGAAGCTGATAATAGAGAAAACACGAATTTCAAACTTGTTATCAAAATATTTATCCTAGGTTAATTATATTTTCAAAGCATTTTTTATTTTTTTTGATAGTTAAATAAGAAATGCAATTATCACAGGAATGGACCGTATTGATTCTATCGGTGTCTCCGAGACAAACTGAATTAACTCCCTTTCGTTCCTGGTACTGTCCAGTGCATGCATATCACTGGGTAAAAGGATTAGGATATATGCATTTTAATACATGTTCACAATTCATTGACCGCTTTTATACTGTTCTAAATACAATGATTTTTGCACAGATTCTTTAGCGATAGATAATATTCACATTTGTAAATGCGAGATTCTATATTTTACTAAAGTGATAAATCTGTTCCTCTTTACAAATTTATGCCGAATAGGGAAAATGATACTGAAGAAAATGCAAATGTTTGTTTCAGATATAAAATACAAATTAAGAAACAGGAAAACTAATTTATAGTGAACAATATACAATACTATTAAATACTAGGTTTCTTTGTACATTTGAATCTTTTTTTATTTGTGTGGACAGGATGCTTAATTGCATTTCCCAAGCACAAGTAAAAGCTTGATCATGGACAGAACGTGTCCTTTGAAATTTTTAATTTGTCTCATGCATCCTTCACAGAAGGTAACAGACTTTTATGATGATTACAGGTGAATATATTCAATGAAATAAATATTATGGATGAAAGTTGTTTATTCTTTTCCCATATCCGTAATTGCTTAAACTGCACCTAATATTTAAGGACCGAAAATAGTGCTGTTTGTTTTTCATTTGTAATACTAGTACCAACATGTGGGCTGTCTTCTATCCCCTCCCCCCCCCTCTCTCTCTCTCTCTCTCTCTCTCTCTCTCTCAACGACACGCCTCTAGTGTGAGAAAGAGCACAAACAGTAATTTTTAGACCTGTGGTGCTCAAATTGTAAGATGTAGTAAGTTATCTATTAGCCGAGACATTCCCGTTAAGTTGACCAGCAAGGAGTCTAAGAGTTAAAGGGGTTATCTCGTATTGCGGAGACATCGAACTTTGTCCGATGCAGTTTATGTTTCCGAAATCTCCTTAACTCCATGAGGTTGGATGATATTTGACAGAGGGTTTCGCGATAACACTGACAGCATTTGGCCTTATTACTCTCATAACTGTGCTGTTTTGTGTGAAAACTGATTTTAAGTTGCCTTTGTTAACAACGGCCACAAATTTCTGCATACGGTGTGCTGATATACTACTCCATTACGCGGCAAGGATTAGGGGCTTTTCTGTTCGCATTTGTAATGATTGGTGCACTATTTTATCTATCCCACGTGAAAGTGTGTCATATTTAGAATTCTGCTTTTCCAGCTCTTATGTCTAAAAATAATAAATTTTGTATTGTGTGAGAACTGATTTCACGTCAATTTGTGCACACAATCGCCAATATAATTTTTATTCTAGAGTTAGGGGTTTGTGTTTATTACATTTTCAATGTTTGGGAAAATTGTTTACTTAGCTACACGGAATGATTTACATCTCAGAAAGTCACAGTAAACTTTGAAGATCAAGTTGCAATTAATATAGTTGCCTGCTAATTAAAAATGCATCGAATACAACGTGAAAATGATGATTTAATACTGTGATCTCTACATGTTTTACATGAAATGCCTTCAACGAACTCAGTAAGCATTACAACCCTTACTCGGAGCTTCGTGTTTTCGTGCAATTTGTCTACGAGATCAAAGAATTATTGAACCCTGTGAAAAGATGCCTTAGTCCAGATGGATTCAATGTATTTATCCCTTTTACACTAAATGGACTATACATTATTATATGCATATTACTGCTATGAATGGGTCATAACCTATCCGCAGTTATGTGAAAATATATTTTCGGTTAGTGTTAGGTGTCAGGATAATGTGACGGAGTGGGACATGATGCTACATGTCTGCGGCATGATGCCCCAGTGCCATCATTATAAACTGCCCACATTGTAGACATCGTAGCGATATGACTGATTTTTCTTTTAAAGCTACATTAAAAATCCCAAACATACACATAAACACATGCTCCTCACCTCTCGTCTTGATTGTGAAAGACGACTCTGTTTATATACAAGGTTGGCACGTGTAAGTATTCTAGTAAACAGAGCAATTTATTGGTGGGCATTGCAATTGCTCGGCCATTCCAATACGACCACGAAGTTGCGATGCTCCTCGAGACTAACTGCACAAACAACTTTGTGCTTCAATTCATCTAAATCCACATGTTGATGGAATAAATGAATTTTCACAATAAATATACGTTAGGCACATTGAATCTCCTTCTGTGTCATAACAGACATTAAAGAGTATGGGATGTATTTGTGACTATTAGAAATAGACGTATTTGTGACTATTATGACATGGACGTATATGTGACCATTATGACATAGGCGGAGACATTATGACATTGACGGAGATTAAATATATTGGGCGTATAATTTGCTTTCTCGTATTCATTTATGAACACATTAGCAAAATTGTACTTTCTCGTGTTCATGCAAAAACTTTCAAATATTTTTTTTTAAATTACATTTCAATCCCGACCCGAAACGCAAGGTGTGTGCTTTTACCTTCTGCTAAATTTAACCTGTTTCACATACTGGTTGCTTAAAATAAGTATGATTGCGATATTGTATTAACTCTTCGATTCGTGAAACATATTGTCAATGACATTCTTCCTTGCTTTTACCAGAAGCAGTTTGTCATTCTATAGAAATCAGTTACTATTTGGTTGTTTACATATATGAACTAAATAAAAATTCTTCTCGCAAAAAGTAGAGATTAATTGCCAATATCTCGCGCCGTTCCTTTACTGTTCCTTGTCAAGCGTACGAGTCGGAACATGCACTCGTTTTCATTGTCGGTAAAGACTATGGTCACATTATATTCAATCTTGTATGCTTTCATCTTTCGTTTCCATAGGCATAGTATTCTTTTGCAGCCCTTTGTATAATAAGAGAGTACATTTAAATCTCCTCTTTATGTATAAGTCATAATTTTATTGCAGTGAGAATTAGATTTTTGTCTGAATCACCCAATATATAAAAGAAAGGACAGCTCCATGCTTCTTGCATGTCATTTAGTATTTAGATGGTATTTGCCATCTTTACTAGGATTCAAAATATTGGATGGTAAATGCCAGACTGACTGATCGACATACAATATTCTGAATCAGAGTTTATGTTAATTGTCAATAGGATTTTAATGACTGCGTGCTCTCTTTGCTATGGTAAATAATACACTAGAACTCTTAAGACTGCGTGCTCTCTTTGCTATGGTAAATGAGACAATATGACCCTTAAGACTGCGTGCTCTCTTTGCTATGGTAAATGAGTCAATAGGATTTTAATGACTGTGTGCTCTCTTTGCTATGGTAAATGATACACTAGGACTCTTAAGACTGCGTGCTCTCTTTGCTATGGTAAATGAGACAATATGACCCTTAAGACTGCCTGTTCTCTTTGCTATGGTAAATGAGACAATAGGATTTTTAAGACTGCGTGTTCTCTTTGCTCAAGTAAATGATACAATAGGATTTTTAAGACTGCGTGCTCTCTTTGCTATGGTAAATGATACAATAGGATTTTAAAGACTGCGTGCTCTCTTTGCTAAGGTAAACGATACACTAGGATTTTTTAAGACTGCGTGTTCTCTTTGCTACGGTAAACGATACACTAGGATTTTTTAAGACTGCGTGTTCTCTTTGCTACGGTAAACGATACACTAGGATTTTAAAGACTGCATACTCTCATTGCTATGGTAAATGATAAAATATGATTTTTAAGACTGCGTGCTCTCTTTGCTGTGGTAAATGAGACAATAGGATTTTTAAGGCTGCGTGTTCTCTTTGCTATGGTGAATGAGCCAATAGGATTTTTAAGACTGTGTGCTCTCTTTGCTATGGTAAATGATGCACTAGGATTTTAAAGACTGAGTGGTGTCTTTCCTATGGTAAATGTTATTTAATAGTGCCCAACCAAATCAATCAAGAATTTCAATGAATGTTCACAAATATATGCAGTGATTTATTTCTTTCAAACACTTCACATTCTTTTCACGCATTTATTTGTGTTGAATGTAGATATGCTTCCAATTTAAACGTTCTCATTTTTCATGTATATGTATGCAGTGTGCTGAGTGTTTGAATTTACTTTCTTTTCCCATCTTGTATATGCTTCCTGTGTATCCTGTTCATTACTTGTTTGCTTTATCTCACTTTTAATAAGTCATGTGTATGCTTGCGTCTTCCATCATAACTATATCAAAGGATATTCCGTGTTTGCTTGTTTAAGATAGAGTTTAAGATAAGATTAAGATAGTGTGTACAGTAAGATTATGAATGTGTGTAAAGCAAGATTTAAAAATGTATGATATATTTGCCAATGCTTAGTAGTATTTGACGGCGAAGACATTTACATCCAATCTTGTGCCCTATTTGTGTTCCTATTTCCACCTCCCTCCCCATCCATGAATTTTTTCATTTGTTGCATTTTGTGGTAAAATGAGCGAACCATGATATGGGTCTTTATAAAATTGTTTTTCAAACTACAACTGTCTATGGAAATTCTGTTGAACAGTCATGACCTCAATACACAATATGATATTTACTCCATTATGTTCAAGCAAAGCTTTTTGGTAGAATCATGTGCGGCACCTTAAGGTTAAATTCTAATATCGATTTATGGCATGATGACGCATAATTAATTTTTTTTTGTATGTTTCATTGAACATTAAGGGACTGAAGAATGTATGCCATTCGACAAGAGTGTAGCATGACAAGTGTGAGAAGTCGTTCATAATATATGACTTTATCTGTAAAAATAAAGGATAATTATCTTCGTTGATAAATAGGATAATTGAAGTTCATTAGCAACAAAGAATAAGAGCTTCCGATGTCTAGAAAGTGATACGGGATAATATAAAGACTTTATCACACTGACAAATTATGTTTAACTCAGGATCACACATCTTAAAGTTTGGAAAAGAACATATCTCATTGAATATTCTTACGCTGTGTATCATCTTGAGTTTGAAACTGCCGATTGTACTCCTTAAGTTAGTTTCAACATCCGAATACTCCTTGTCCGCGGTTTTTAGTGTAACAACCTCTAGGTTGTTTTTGTCCTTTTGATTCCAGTTGTCAGGTAATGGCTGCAAATCACCTGTTAATTTAAAACATAACGTAAGATGTCATTTATTCTGACTTATATTATTATTATTATTATTATTATTATTATTGTTATTATTATTATTATTATTGATATTATCTACTGTACAGTGGATAATATGTTTATATTATATACATTAATTTGTAAATACTTAAGAAAACGTAGGTGTAGATTCTATGCAGTATTTATTGACTATGAAAAGCCTTTGATAGGATAGAAAGACATTTTTCTTGTACCAAAAGCTAGTTAGTGAAAATATTAGTTGAAACATGTTAAAAATTATTAGGGCAAGTCCACGGAAGTGTTTTATAGCCCGTATACTTTTCTTTAACTTCTGAACGATTTGAAACCCTTTTTAGCTGAAGGAAACAGGGGAGTATCGGTAGAAACCTTAGAACTATTGTAACTGTATTATGCAATTTAATTCTCTTTGCTGACACTGCTCACCAGTTGCAAAATATGCTATAATGGCTGCATATGTATTGTCTACAGTTGATCTTAAAAGTGAATATGGAAAAAAACAAGAGTCGTTATATTTCGCAGAGTTGGCTTTCTCAGAAGTTGCTATAAGTGGTACTGTGGCCATACAGAAGTAAAGATTGAATTATATTACAAGCATTTCGGATGCATATTTTCTTCAATAAAACTCTTGGTATATGTATCAGAAAACTCTATCCTTGCAGGCGCTGAAGGCTGTGCATATATTAAAGCATAGACTTTCAAACTTTGGCGGATTATCCGTAACTGGATTGTTTCGTCTATTTGACATGAAGATAGCTCTCATCCTTAACTATTGGTGTGAGGATTGGGGGTTTTACGATGTCAATGATATTGAAAATGCTCATTTCTCATTTTGCAAATATATTCTTGGTACATCTGAATCTACTCCAAATGCATTCTTAAAAGATATCAAAGTATTTTGAAATATTGGCTAAGAATTTTCAATATGACAGAAGACAGATATCCAGAGGAATGCTACAAATTATAGTTAAGATGGGGGACAAATTGTGATTGCTGGGCTAACAATGTTAAAAAGCTTCTATTTACATTTGGATTTGGCAATATTTGGTGTACTCAGAGAGTAAATGATGAAAATACGTTTCTTACAATATTCAGCCAGATATGTGAAGATATTTTTAAGCAAAGACTGCAGTATTAGATTAAGTCGATGGAAAGACTGCGTTTATATAGGTCATTGGGAGTAGAATTCAATTGTCAGAGATATATAGAATTGTTGGGAGATAGCAATTTTCGTTATATAATCATTATGCTTAGAGTGGGGAACTTGCCAATCAGAGGTAACACGAGAATATATGAAAGTATTAGCTTGAGAAAAGATTGTGTCAAATTTGTATCGTTAACATCGAAAATGAATTCCATTTTATTACTGCTTGTCCGCTATATGGAGAAATAAGAAGAAAATATTTACCCAACTTTCTATATAAAAAGCCAACTTTAGAAAATTTGTCTTTTATACAAAATGATATTAAATGGCTGTCAGAATAAAAAAGGAATTGCTTGCTTGTCCTTTTCAAAGGAATTTTACTAGTAACAATATTACATGGTTAATTCCAAACCCATGTAGTAACATTACCCTATTTTAAAGCACAGTTTTGCAATCTCCAAAACTTGATGTAGTAACAATACTACATAGCATCCCCCCAAACACAGGTAGTAACATTACTCTATCTCCAGGCACTAATTTTGTAATCTCCAAAACCTGATGCAGTAACAATACTACGACTGATGTAGTAACAATGCTACATAGCTCTCCTGCTATCCCCCAAACCCATGAAGTAACATTACCCTATTTCAAGGCACTGATTTGTGACCTCCAAAACTTTATGTATTAACAATACTACATAGCCATCCCCAAAACCCATGTAGTAACATTACCCTATTTCCAAACACTGATTTTGCGATCTCCAAAACCTGATGTAGTAATAATACTACATAGCTATCCCCCAAACCCATGTAGTAACATTACCTTATTTGCAAGCACTAATTTGTGATCTCTGAAACCTGATGTAAGAATACAACAACTGATGTAGTAACAATACTACATAGCTATCCCCCAAACCAATGTAGTAACATTACCCTATTTCCAAGCACTGATTTTGTGATCTCTGAAACCTGATGTAGTAACAACACTAGAACTGATGTAGTAACGATACTACATATCTATCCCACCAAACCCATATAGTAACATTACCCTATGTCCAGGCACTAGTTTTGTGATCTCCAAAACCTGATGTAGTAACAATACTACATTGCTAATTACCAAACCCATGTAAAGCAAATTACTCTATTCCCAGGGAACAGTGTTACACTGAGTTTGTGATCTCCAAACCCTGCTGTGGTAAGAATACTACATAATGGTAAACACCAAAATCATCTGTAATATTTCCCTTTTTCCATGTGAAAGTGTACCACTCATTGTATGGCCTCCAAAATCCAGATGTAGTAACAACACTACATTGGTAATCACAAAACCCATGTAGTAATATTACCCTGTTTCCCAGTAAACAGTCTATCACTGATTATATGATCTTCAAACCTGATATAGTAATAATACTACATTGCCTCAAATCCATGTAGTAGCATGAGCCTATAATTTTCCAGGCAAGAACGGAACACTGATTTTTGTCTTCTCACAAATCTGATAGAGTAATTTTGCTACAAGGATGAAGTTTAATGATATGCATTAATGATTTTTGTTAATATAGTAACATTACGACATTGTTACTCCTGAAACCCATCTTTTAGTGACATCTCTTCCTGATGATGCTTTACATCTTTGTTAATATCAAACACTTGCAGTAATATTACCCTATTTCTAAAGTAATAGTTCAGTACCATTGTTTTGATCTTCAGAAAAAATTAGTTGTCGCTACATCTATTACTACAGGTCCAAAATTTACTGCTACGCCATAATATTACTTGTTAATATAGCATTTCTATATTGTTGATCTCAAAATCCTTTTGTAATAATGCTGTTTTCAACGAAAAATACCAGAAAATTAGAATTTGGTTTTTCACCTTATATGACACTAAAATAACGAACCCCACCCCATCCCTTATCCCCGACCGCTCTGGTGGCCTAGTGGTTAGAGCGTACGCCTCGGATGCGGGAGGTCGCGGGTTCGAACCCCGGCCGAGTCATACCGGAGACTTTAAAAATTGGTACTAACAGGTGCCTCGCTTGGCGCTCAGCATTAAGAGGTTTGTGTTAGGACTAGTCGGCCTGGTGTCAAGATAATGTGACTGGGTGGGACATCATGCCACATGTCTGCGGCATGATACCCCACTGGTAGACATCACTATAAACTGTCATACTGCAGGCATCGTAGCGATATGACTGAAAAATTGTTAAAGCTACGTTAAAAATCTAAATCACACGCAAACACACGCACACACTCTTACCCCAACCAACAAAACATGCCACAACAAATTATTAAAGCTTATTATTAAAGGTCACCGGCCATACTCCAACATTTTTCTTTTTACATCAGATTTGCATTACATGATTAAAAGTAGGTATATTCGCACAAAAAGAACAAAAAAATATCAAGTGTAAAGAAGAAATAATAATTTAATTACTTGAAATAGAAGTATACAATGCCGTTACTTCCCCTTAGCTACGATTTCCCACCTAAAGGAACCGGAGTCAAAGTATTTGCGTCAGTTACCGAAATGATAGGTAGATTAATGCTATTAATATCGTCAAAGGAAGCTGGAAATGTTGGAGCTGAAATTGACAATGAAATTGTGGATATACTTGATCATCTGAGATCGGAACATTTACTAACATCTGACGAATATGAAACTTTAAACGGCGATCTTATTGTCTAAAGATAAATATAAATGTCAGCAAAATTATTACTCGACTCTAGTGCATCTGCGGGATATAGCGAAAAGTTTTCAGTCAATTATATTCCGCCAATGCAACTAGATCCTAAAAAACAATATGAGATTGGACTAATTTCCTGCACGTGCTTGCATTCTATGGCCAATGTAAAAACCGGGGTGAATGATGAATTTACATTCGCTGTTCCAGAACCTAGAGTGCAATGGAAAACATTTAAAATTCCACAAGGAGCTAATAATGTCACTGATCTAAATAAAACAATAAAAGAATTTATAACAAAGGCGAACGATAAAGCAGACAATTTCGAGCTAACACCAAATTATAATACATTACGTGCCAGGATGACATTAAGAAATATAGTAGTTAGTTTTACATCACCAACAAGCATTGCGTGGTTGATAGGATTTTCTCATCAAAAAAAAATGCTGCTCAAGGAACGTATGAATGTGATCTGCCAGTAAATATTACTGACGTAAACACAATACTAATAAATTGCTCCATTGCCCCAGGATCTTACTCCGCCCGGGGCAGTAATGGACAGACTATCTATAGTTTTGCGCCGGACGTTCCACCAGGTTCGCTCATGCAAATTAATCCACGGCAAATTATTTATTATCCGCTAAACGTTGAAAATCAAATAACACAAATAAATATGCAATTGACACATCAATCTGGACGACAACTAGAGCTGAATAACGAGGTTGTTACTTATTATTTACACCTACGCGCGTAGTTTTATGCAACCTATTTGATATAATAAAAGTTCATAGAAGAAAAATAGTTGGAGGATTTTTTGGAAATATATTTACTAAAATTATTGAAAATGTTCCAGGAATAGCGCGTAAAGTTGCGCCAATTGCACCTGAAGCATCAAAAGCCTTTACGACTGGAGTTGCGTCTGCCGCTGGAACTGCGATGGGAGAAAAACTGGTAAAAGGCCAAAAACCGACAATCAACCAAGTCATATCAGAAATGGTCCCAACAGCAGAAACAACACGTGCAATGATAACAACAACAAAAAAGCTTTTATCGCCGCGAGGAGAGCAGATTATACAAAAATTAATATCTAACAATAGAACCAAATTTTATGTAACCCAAAAATATAATGTCTGTTAAAAGTTATCTCGACTTAGCAGAAACCTATGACATCGACAACACAGTAACAGAATTTGAGTATGTTGAGTATCTCGACGAAAATTCGAATGAACCAAATAAGACTGGCATCAGAACATTTAACACACGAGACGAAGATGTATTTCTACTGCCTCACAAAGCCATGCTAGAAGTTCGTGGCCAGATTATGACAGTGGCTAATCCACCAGCCGCACTAGCTCCAGGTGCAGAAATAGCTCTTATAAACAACGGCTGGTGTTTATTTAAAAGTGCCAGATATCAACTAGCTAATCAAACTATCGAGGATATTTCAAGTCACCTGCAAGTTGCAAATACAATCTTAAATACTATTTCGTTTTCTGATGATTACTCCAGATCAACTGCAACTAATATGATGTGGTTTTAAGATACTGGAGCTGGTTTAGATGTATCTGAAGAATTTATTTCAAAAGGAGCATTAGTGCATGGAGCTGATGCAGCTGCAGATGCTGTAATTGTAAGGGATTTTCTCATCGCTAATGCTGATAATTTTGGTATAGCCGCACCAGCCGCAGGCGCTAATGCAGACGCTACAAGATTCTCACTTACTGCTGCTTGTAATAATCTTGGTATAACACCACCAGGTGCAGCTGCGGATGGCGTTGCAATGTTAAATTTAGTTAACGGAGCAATTAGCGTAAGAAATATACGTTATAATGATGGTTATTCTAAGAGAAAGGCACTTACAGCAGAATCACGTCAAATTACAATCATGCTGCCGTTAAGTACAATATTAGGATTTTGCAGGGACTATAATAAAGTATTTTGTGGAGTTAAACATATACTTGTTTTAGACCGTGCAAAACAAAATGATTGTTTACTTCGATCTGGAGGAGATAATGTGCAATGTATCATGAACAAACTTGCGCTGTGGATGCCACGAATAACGCCATCCATCACTAAAATGGCAGAATTAAATAGTATACTCGATAAACGCACAAGCAGAAGTTATTTTCAGCAACATAAAATATATCAAACAGCAATTCCAAATACAACCGATTACACATGGCGCGTCACAACAACATCAAGTGAACAACTACCTCGGCAATTATTTGTTGTATTCAGCGGCAAGAGTGACGTGGTAACCAACAACAAAATAATGCCATATTTGATCACGACGATGTTAGGAGAATATACGCCAGACTAAATTCAAAGCAGTATCCCGATCGAGCGATAGGATGCAATTTTGCAAATGACGCTAATAAAAATATTACTAGACCTTACATGTATCTTATGGATGCAGCCCAGAAGTACCAGGATATCGAAGACGGATCTCTATTTTGATGTTAGTAAACACAACCAGCGAGCTGTCGACTCAACGGCTGATATTGAAATTACTTGGACACTCGGAGCAGTTCCTGTGGCACAGTTATACGTATACGCGCTGGTGATCAGCGACAGATTTATAACAATTGACTCTGTCGGAGGTAAAATGTCAGTGCAAGTTTAATCTGTCATCGTTATATAATGACAAAATATATTGCAAAATAAATATATTTGACTGATGGTCAAGTTAAAAAATTAAATTTGGCTGTTGCTAAACAACGGACGGTATCATAAAAAATTAATCCTCAAATAAGAACTGGAACACCAACAAAATTAATGTTAACTAAATGACAGGTGAATAAATACGATCGCGGTAAACCTTTTGTGTTGAATCTAAGTACTGCATAGTTAAAAGTTGGTGGTTTCGTTGGGCCGGCATTATCTGCAATAGCCAAAACGTTAACACCTCAAATTTTACCAGTACTTGGTACATTAGGATTAGCAGCGGCATCTGGCACAGTATCTGGCGCAACGAAAAAGGCAGTTTCCGGCGCGGAATAAAGAAAATTTTTGTCTAAGGATAAATATAAAATGCCCAAACGATAAAAACGACAGCTAAAAAAGCGACGGCTAAAAAAAATGACGACAGCTAAAAAAAACGAAAACAAAAGACGCGACAGCGAAAAGGTGGATTTATAGGGCCGCTGCTGGCGGGAGTAGCGGGAAGTCTATTGCCAAATATGGTGGGAATTGGCCGAGGATTAGCATTGCCAGGAACTCGGCCGCGTTAAGTAATTATGATATACTAGGTAGACTAAAACTTGTTCCCCGATTCTGTGGAGTTTATTCTAAAGATGAATTAGATCATGTGCCTAGTGGATCGTGTTTAATAAATATACAAAACTTCAATGACGGATCTGGAACACATTGGGTAGCAGTCCACGGCAATAATTATTTTGACTCGTTCGGACTTCCACCAAGTGACGCAATAAAAAAATACATGTCCAAGTATAAAATAATAAATTATTCGTTTAATCAAATTCAGCCTGTTGGAACTTCAGCTTGTGGATACTATTGCGTGATGTTTATAAAAGAAATGTCTCAGGACAGTAATTTTTTAAAATTTATTTTACAGTTTGACAAGCATCCTTGCCACGCTAATCATTAGATTGCAATATTATATAATCAAGGAATATAAATGTCAACATACTGTCTCAAGTGCAAAACTGAAACAGAAAATATCAATGAAACAACAGAAAATAAAAATAATAGGGTGATTCTGAAAAGTATTTGCACAGTCTGCGGAAAAAGAAAAAGTACGTTTTTAAAGAAATTATCACCAACAACAAAGTTGCCTGGAGCGGGATTTCCAGTTATTTTAGTAGACGACTGAAAAAAATGGTTAAATTTGAGGGTGAAACCTCGAGGAGGTTAACGGGAATTTAATATTGGAAAATTGAAAAAATCGATTTTTTCTAGTTTTATTAGAATTTTCCATATTTTTCTCAATTTTTCATAAATTTTTAGGCAGAAACCTCCAAAAACCGTCAAAAAGCTAGAAACAAAATCGATTTTTCAATTTTCCAATGTTAAATTCCCGTTAACCCCCTCGAGGTTTTACCCTCAAAAAATAAGAAATTTGACCAGGCAAAAAACAGGCAAAATGGTAGAAAAAACGTCAAAATTTTACGTAAAATTAACTTATTTTGAGATTTATAATAAATATTTTTTTCCTGAAAAATATTTTGTCAGTTATAAAATAAATAATGAAGTGTAATTGTAACTGTGACAGAGATCTCTGTCTGGAACAAAATAAAATTGTTACGTACTGTCAGAAATGCAACAACAGAGAAATAATTGGAACAGGCATAGACATACACAAAGTAATTGGCAAATTACCAAAACCAAACGGAGGCTGGACATTACCGGGCCATAAATATACTGGACTATATAATCCGCTGAACAGACAGTTGGACGAAAACGATAATCCGCTGCCAGGACAAGAGCCTTACAATCAAGTTGATGCAATAGCAATGCGTCATGACATTTGTTATCGTGATAACGAGAAAGACATGTCCGGTTGCGATAAGATAATGCTAGACGAACTTCGTGATATGAAACCTGTAAATATGCGCGAGCGATTTGACCGAAGGCTGGTACAGGGATTTATTGGAGCAAAATATAAACTTGGTTTCGGTAGAGACCCACTCGGAGAGTCTCGACTTGGTAGGTATGATCATCTTGCAGCGGAATTACACAAAAAGGTTTACGCGACGTAAAGTTGTCGCGAATGCCGTCGATGATATCTGGGCAATAGATTTAGTTGATGTATCAGGCCTTGGTAAGTTTAACAATAACAAAAATTATCTTTTTAATGTCGTAGTTGTTTTTAGTAAATATGCTTTTAGTGTACCAGTTTCAGATAAGACAGGAACATCAATAACTAATGCGTTGAAACAGGTAATAACAAGTACAGAAAGATAGCCGAATAAGGTCTAGACCGATCACGGAGCAGAGTTTTTTAATAAAAAAATTTCAGCAGTTTTTGGAACGAAATAACATCAAAAATATGTTACTGGAAATGAAGGTAAGAGTGTTGTCGTCGAGCGATTTAATCGCACACTAAACGAAAAAGTCCACAAATATTTGACAGCCAAAACACTAATAGATACATTGACAATCTACAGAAAATTGTGGACGAATATAATAACACTAAGCACCGAACCACAAGGATGTCACCAAACAACGCAATTAAAAATCCGATATTAGCAAACGAAAATATGTACCGCTGACATAAATTTAAAGTGGGTGATCGAGTTAAAATTTCTCTGACGAAAAAGGTGTTCGAGAAAGGATTCATCCCGAACTGGAGCAAAGAAGTATTTGTTGTTGATAAGTACTTTTAACAATATCAGTGACTTATGCGCTAAAAGATTTATTAGGTGAACCTGTAACTGGTAGTTTTTACGAGCAAGAACTTCAGAAAACAAAACAAGATATATTTGTTATTGAAAAAGTTATTAGAAGAAAGGTAATAAGAGCCTTGTCAAATGGCGCGGATATAGCGATAAATTTAATAGCTGGGTGCCAACTCGGTCAATTTTGAAATAAATATTTGTTCGTCCTTCGCTAGTACAGATTTACATTTGACCGGCCGACATAACGATATTAAATGTAATTTTCTTTCATTGTCGACTGGCATCAGATTAAATATTTTAGCAAAAGTAAAATCATACTTTATGCTCATTTGCTGGCCAGTTATTTTTAGATTTAAAAATGGTTTTATAAGTTGCCAAAATATTTGTTGTTCGGCAACAGTAAAATTAAATGTTATTATTTTTTAGCGATATGATATTCAACATTATATCGTCCAGTTGTTGGTCTGCTGTAATGTTTTTTGTCAACGACATCCACGATCTCGTCTTGTTCGTCATTGTTATACAAAATATCATCTTCACTATAACCGGCAGATTTATCTAAATTTCCCGCTGTAAAATTGTTGTTGGTGATTGTATTGTCGGTGACTTTGTTGTTGGTGATTGTATCGTCGTTGGCATATATATCTGCAAGCCTTTGCATTAAATCCATATTATATAATCTAATCTTTAATAGTAATGAAATCTGCTGACGTAAAATATCATCAGAAAGTTAATATATTAAATTACAATGAACTAGCTGAAGCAGTACAAAAATGTCTGTCGGGCTGTAATACTTCTGTTGACGTTATTGTGATGCAGGGTGACTCTAACAAAATACTTCTAACAGTAGCAGAAAAAAACAAACAAACTTGATAATAGTACGTTTATAACACTACAATTTGATGTTTGCCCACAACTGTCTTACAAGGACCAAATTCAAAAATATATTTGAAACTAAATCTGTCAAGGGTTAATGTTGATGTTGCTGCTTTCTTCACACCGTCTGCCACAGATTTTATTGACTGCGGATGAATTTTATGATATTTTGCAGCAGCTGTTATTGATTTAAATTTCATTTCCTCTCCAGTGTTAAGGTTTATTGAAATTACTTGTGTAGCATATCTAACATCACCAGCATCCCCACGTCTGCTATTTTCTTTTTGTGTAACTAAATCTAAATTGTCAATGCGATTGTCTGTTTTAATTTTGTTAATGTGATCAATAACTAAACCAGTTGGAATAGAGCCGTTAAAAGCTTCATAAATAAATCTGTGATTTATAATTAACTTGATCATTTTTAGTTCCACTTACTGTTACATTAAGATAACCATCTTTCTTAAATTTCCTAACACTTTTTTTGTTTTTCTATTTCGTATAATTCCGTAATCATTAGCTTCATACAGATCAAATATTTGATGAGGCTGATACTCATCTTGTAAAGATAAATTTTCAATATTGTCGTCAGTGACTGTGCCGTTTACTCTATAGACTCTCTGTCCTTCTGGAATATCTCCACAAAATAATGTGTAAATAAAATCTTTTCTGAACATTTCAACTCTATCTGTGCTATCTCCTTTTACTGAAATTTTAATTTCAGCTGGAGTTGATTTTCCGAAAGGTCGTCTGTATCTGACACAAATCACCGAACCAAGTGCATTTCCCGCGTACACGTTGTACTTAGGGTGAACGTGATATTCTTCCTGTTCTTCTGCTGTCATATTTTTGGACATTATGCTATAGGGATTTCTAATCTCTAATTGAAAATTTAAAACAACCTATTAAATATATAAAATATAATATAATGTTAAGATTGAGAGACATTGCTAAGAAGAGCCTATCCGAAAATGTTGGAAAACAATTGCTACGGCATTTTCAGGCTATGATAAAAGTTACTTATAATACCTGGAGACAAAATTTCAGTATTTGACCTAAATTCTTCAGATTGCAAGAACAATGCAATCAATTAACAGCTTTTCATGTATACATGCTAGCCTAAAATGACATTATGTGGCCACACATTGTTGCTATAATTACTGGAACAGTTCCTGTCTCCACTAGACTGGTTCTGGCTGGTTGCTGTTACATAAATATCTAAAATAATATTTTAGAATCACATGTATGATAAAGCCATATGCGTGCTTCTTCCTGTTCAACTCTCACTTCTCCCTCTTCATTCCTAAAGGAGAAGTTACTTCTCTCTAAAATTCAAATCTAGCTTGACCCCTCAGGTTATAGTAACAATCTGTTTCCAATTCACAGATCACAATAATTATGGTTCGATTTGTACTCAATGCTCACTGCTTTCAATAGACGTATGGTGTAAGGGGAATACATGACGATAAATATTAATAATTTACCAGTCTTCCAATATCTTGAATTAAATTTTAACATTTCATTAGTGGATCGATTTCTCAGGTGAAGGGGACCCTGGGTATTTGGTTGATTTTTTGAGCACTGAATGTAATTCAAATGGCTAATATTCTAGCTTTTCACCTAATAGTGTACAATATTAACAAATGGGACAGGGATCCTCTCAGGGTCTCAGTGAAATGAAAATTATTTTATAGGGAAACTCCATCATCTTTGCTCGATCTCACTGACAAGAGAATACTGCCTTCCGAGCATCACTTGAGGCAGTCTTTCATTTTTCTTTTTTTGCCACCAGAGGTTCACTATCTTCCTCCTCTCTCAACAGCTTGGTCACAGTTTCCAGCATTTGTTGACATGCTAATCAACAAAGCTACAGGCTACAGGCGTTCAACTGTTATCACTGTAGGGTCGAGTGGCTGACTTGGAGAGCATTACATACATATAGCAGCCATAGGAATGGTGAAACTCTCATCAGTAAGCACCTCAGATACCGCCTTGAACATTGCACAAGGACCAATTTTGCAGAGTACATCTCTTATCAACTGCCACCAAGAGAAGGAATCTGGAAGTTATGTAAGATACAATAGCCATGTTTCATCACTATTGGACTTGCGATATGAATCTGACCGCTTGATTTCAACAACCAAGCAGATCATGCATGTTGGATTGAATTATGGGCCAGCTTACATTGATAAAAATTCCATATGGCAACCTGACATTAGTGGACTGGCACTCGTAAGGCTCCATAGTGCCACAAAGCACCCAGCTCGCTCATGGCCAGTTGTGCCAGAGTATCTGCTTACGAGGGAGGGGGGCCATAGTCATGAACATATATTACAAGTTAAAAGCCTGAGTTCATGAGAATCAATGTGGATAAAAGCACAGCTTCAGAAGGACACTTTTGTTTTTACTTCCAATGGATTTGTGGGAGAGCAAAATGTTCCTTTCGGCGCCACTTCAAGACAGATGGAGCCTATTCTCCAGTCAGGTCACCTAGTAGCTGTCTCACATACTTTAGGTGACCAGAGGTGGCCTCACGGGGGTATGGGGATTAACTTCCTCCATACTTTATGAATTCTTCTGTGGGAATATAAATTGGTGACGTATTTGAAGAATCCAGTTGTTTTCTAATAATATGCTTCTTCAGTAACGCTCACCTATCACAACATGTATACACCCTTACAGCCTTCCCGCAGTTACATCCATATGGAGAGCGTGCCTCTCTCTCCAAAAGTAACTTAAGTATTCATATGATTTAGCACTAATCCATGTAAAAAAAGAGAGATCACTTTATCTCCACCCAGATGGGCAGATAAATTTTTAACTTTTTTAGCATTTGTAACATTTTAGCCTAGGAGGGCCATATTTGCGAGGTATATGTAGTAGTAGTTCTCCTAAGGTATTATTATATGGTAAGTATTATTAAAGAAATATATATAGTAAAAAAATTGTTTAGTAAAAGATGTTAACAGATTTTGCTAACTCTTTTTGACGAGTCAAAGTACTTTTCTACTCTATTTTAAAAAGTGTCAACTTATGCTGCAGTGGCCTATTCAAAATTACACGTGCTGAAGTAGCAGTTATTATTATTATTATTATTATTATTATTATTATTATTATTACTATTATTATTATTACTATTATTGTTATTATTATTATTATTATTATTATTATTATTATTATTATTATTATTATTGTCATATCCAATTCAAACTATGATAAATCTTTGATTACTTTGGTGATTTATGTGTTTTGTCACCAATTTAAACACATTTAAAACAACAAAGGGTGTCACTTAATTTCAAACAATCGCAGACACTTGCATAAATTTACAGTGGGAAATAGTACACAGAGATAGAATGGATCCACCAAGAATTTCAGATGTATTTGACTCGGAAGTTTAGGTCACTGGTTACATGCTATCCCAAATATCTAGATTTGAGTGAAAATTTGTTACTTGGCAATAGTTTATGTGGACTATTGAGACTTTATGAGAAATTAACATGGGGTTTGGGGCCTATCGAGACTCATCGGGAGATTAAAATGGTGGGCCTATCGAGATTCGATGGGAAGTGAACATGGTGGGACCCTACAGTCTCAATGGGATTTGAACGGGTGGCGTCAAAGTACTGGACAGTGGGGAGAAAATGGCAACAATGTTATAAGAGCTGA
>JAECUM010057290.1:0-22019 GCA_016617855.1 Megalonaias nervosa
TATATATATAGGTTACAATACATTGTGGTTTATGATATAGATCGTGCCCTTCACAACAACGTGATATACAACCTGATATTTGAGGAAAAGGTGGATACTCCCCATCAAATGTGCTTGAGGTCCTCATATTTCTTAGAGCTAATTGTATGTTTCAAGCATTGCAACAATCGTCAACAATATTTGTTTCCTTATTGATGCTCCTATTATTATTATTATTATTATTATTATTATTATTATTATTATTATTATTATTATAGAAACTCTTTGGTTTATTGACGATGTAGATGTAATACTCCAGGACGAGAACAGTAGTTTAGAAATGTATAATTTCCTGGAAGAACTCACATGCAGAATGGAGAAAACTGACGAGCCGTGCATGGTAAAATGTCTTTTATGTATATTAAAAGTATGAATGTGATGATAAATCATTCAAAATATGCAACTCTTCTTTTATTTCTAGCATCTTGCTTTACATCGCTTTTGATGACTACGCTAATTTTTATGAAGATGGAAAGGAATAATTTGAAAGCAAATAAACAATTAAAAAAAATGAAACCAGAATAGCTATTTGATGTTTAGGTCTATAAATTAAACAATCCACAGAAGAGATTTATTTGAATTGAAGGGCATCAAAATCAAAATCTCCAACTCGATCCGTACATTTCGAGTAACTTGCCTGTTTGTTCATTTTTTCATTAAAAAGAAATAAAGTCTTATAGCTACACGTAGCCGACTTTTGTCATTGGTTGCTTGGTGATTGGGTTACTGTCTCTTAAAGAGATCCATGGGACGTAATTTAGATGACTCTAGAGGTTGTTCTCGGTGAATGATGGACCTAACGGTTTATTCTCAGACAAAATAACAATATTTTTTGTGACATTTGATTGATCTGTAACAGCTGAGTGGTATGGTAAGTATGAAAATACGTTTATCATCATGAGGCAACTTCCATGCCAGTTTGGATGATCCATCTGCTTTGCCTTTGTCATATGTGTCTTGACTATGATGCAGAGGACAAGGGTTCTATTCTTGATTGTATCGTTTCTTTCCATGTAGAGATCATGTCAATCCACCGCTAATATTTTTATATATGTCAGTTCTATAATGTTACATAGGTTTCAGGTCTCGTATGTGTTATTCTTATTGAGAAAGAATCGGTAAAGAAAAAATTATCTAGCATAAAGGAGAACAATAACAGAGTGAAGAATTTTATTGCTGATTTAAACTCTGAAACTTCTGTCTTCTAATATTTTGTACTTTTTCTTCTAAGGTAAAACTATTACTAACCACAAGACAAAAACTTTCAAACAAGGATTTGAATCTAAAGGAAGTTGAGCTTGGGCCAATGTCTGAAGCAGATGCTGTGGACCTTCTGAAACAGAATATGCAAAAGGTAATATGTCATCTGACAGGTCCTGGACATCAGTCACATCTTGTATATGTACACTGAAAGACCATCTTCTGTTTTCTGAATTAAGGTCTTTCATCTGAAGCCAGTGGAAGCAAGCACTTTAACATAAAATGACCTGTTTGGTCGTTTGGTTGATTCTTTGTTTAAATGCCACTTTCTACACCTTCATTAGCTATTTCGTGCCAATTAAAAATAAATAGCTTAGTGTCTTTCCCCAGGACACACAGAGGTCTTGACTAGTCCAATGTCATCCATCAGGAGTACAACAACATGGTATAGAAATGGCTGTTTCAGATTTTCATGTCATCTAACGCTTGAGAATTGTACCTGTCCAACGGTATATATATATATATATATATATATATATATATATATATATATATATATATATATATATATATACTCATTTTAAGGCCACATCTAATGCATCAAAATAGTAATATGAACTGAATGTAACATGGAATGTTATGTCATGGGGAAATGCTGACTCTTTAAAAATGCTCAAGGTAATAACTTAAATCTGAAAGTGCAACTTTAATTCACTGAAGGAAACGAATCATATTTCCAGATCTTACCGGAAATTACAGTATCTATTCATTTAGTCGGTTTGCTGTCGAGTATATGGCTATTATTTCAGATATCCCTAGAAATGTTGGTGATATCATTGTTCTTTCTATGACTATTTCTTAATTTTTAATTCTTTATGATAACAAATTATCCTGCTTAGGAAATATATATTATTGAATATATCACAGATAAATTGACAAGAAAGGTGGAACTAAATACCTCTTAAAAGCCTTGCTCATGTTTTCACAATTTCTATGGCTACTTTTCTTTCTCCAGAATCTTGCATGGTCACCCTTCTGAACTAGAGATGTTATTAATAATGAATTAGTAATAAAGTAATTAACGGTTGTCAGTATGTGGATTTCTTTTCAAACAACGCATTACTATATATATATCAATCATTTCTGTTTTTGTATTTATTCCTCGTGCGATCTCAACCTCGTTCAATTCCAGCTTGGGTTTAATACATGTACGGTTTATCTTGCACAGGTTTCTCTCCGTCTTTTGTTTGTTTCGCTCCTTTGGACAATGTATTTGTGTGATTATGTGTACATGCATCAAGCATTTAATTGCGAGTAATTTAGTAATGGATTCTTGTATTCATATGATTAAAGTATTTAATTATTCTGAATTTACTGACCTATCATAAGATAACTTAATGCTTCATTTGAAATGATAAATGTCTTGTGTGTAACAACTCTGGTCGGTGAATGACATGCCGCCTCTCCAGTTTCATCATTCATGCAAAACTACTTTCACAATTATAGCAGAGGACATGTTTACTTGTCAATGACTCAGGAAACAAGGTTGTCAGTAGTAACATGGCTGATTTATCTTTCATTTCCTGAAGCTTTACGTTATTTCAGAGGTATTGCCCTTGCAAATATGAAACTATGTCAGCAGAAAATAAATAGTAATTATGAACCAGCTTACTACCTATCATATCTGCTACTTCATTGTAACTTTTGTAAATTTAGACAGAAAATAAATTTCAAAAGAGACAGAAAAACATGGAATAGGTAGCACAGATGTCAGCGTTGTTCATATATTCATTAAAGCCATGGGAGACTATGTTCGATGGTTGACTATTACATGTAGAAAATCATTGATGATGAAAGGTGTAAGTGTTGTATGACTATGTAATATATATATATATATATATATATATATATATATATATATATATATATATATATATATATATATATATATATATATATATATATAATTGGACACGTATTGCAAAACAAAAAAATACACTAAAGCTTTGGAGAAGAGAACTCGGGGAACATAAAAATGAATCGCAAAACTGAATATATCAAACAAAGACAAAAGAAATCTAAGGAGGAATTATGCAAACATTAGAAGAGGAAAATAAGCAAGTAAATAAAAGAAAAAAAATGAACTTCAATCTTTATAGTTTATGACATAGCTGACATATGACAGTATTCGACTTCATATGTAAGTAACTACCTGGCAGTGGACCTTATTTCTTCCTGAAACTTATTTTAACATTTCTTCCTGAAATACGTTACCCAATCATAATACCTTAGAAGAACTACTCCTACCTCACAAATCCAGCCATCCCAGATACTACCTTTAGCTAAAGGGAACTAAAAGTTGTCTGCCAACCTATGTGGTGGTCGGGCAGAGTGATCTCCTCTTAGGTATAAGAATTCGCAGCAAAGTCTAAGAACCTATCAACTACTACTTCCGCTCGGACCAAGAAGCACGCTCTTGTCAGGAGAGACCTTGCAAAAGCCAGAATCTATGTGGAAGATATATTATTACAAGTTGGAGGAGTTTCTCACATCTAAGGTTAGTATATTCGGTCTATATTTCCAACTTTTTCTCTTTCTATGCCGATAAAGTTCTGCCTTTACAATTTGCCAACCTTTTTTGTCGTCGTCACACATTAAAATACTTGCACGGGGAGCCTAAGCGACTTCACATAAAGTTTGGGCTATAATTATTTTATGTACGCGCAAGCCTCTAACGCTTCTAAATCACTCCTAATATATGTGTAATTCCATTGCGAACGGTTACATATCGGTGAGTTTCTATTCCAAGACATTCGCAGCGTCCGGGCCCCAATTTCATTAATTTCACTTATACAGGCGGTCTTTTACTTATACGACCTAGTAACATCTCAACAATTTGTTCACCTAAGTTTGGAGTCCAGCACACAGGCAACATTGTTCATCTCCCCAGGAACACTCACTGAAGGTCCGAACCATGTTGGTTTCTTTACTTTAGAGGAAAATTCTATACGCACGGGAATTCATTCGCCTACTAGGCTTGCTCAACGCGGCAGCGGACATTTTTCTCCTAGGTGGCCATTTTATGTGCCCTTTGCAGATGATTCTTCTGTCCCAACCAAGCGTTTGCCCAATAGACCAACCTCTCCCCATTTGCACACATTTGAGGCAACATTTGCAGAACTGGGGCATCCAAACTTGGCACACAGAGCGTATAACTCTGCAAGTACAACCGCTTGAGATTACAGTCTGTACCGAGGCAAGTACGGAAGGCTGGAGAGCCCATCTGCTACCATCCTTTAGAGAAATCAGCGGTGCATAGTTTCCCCGGGAACGCCATCTGCATACCAATCTTCTGGAGATGTAGGCAATTGTGCAAGCCTGGTGGCAGGAATGACTAAATGGCAAGCGAACTATCATTCTGTCCGACAACTCTACG
This sequence comes from Megalonaias nervosa, assembly GCA_016617855.1. Taxonomy (NCBI): domain Eukaryota; kingdom Metazoa; phylum Mollusca; class Bivalvia; order Unionida; family Unionidae; genus Megalonaias; species Megalonaias nervosa. Next base: position 4,676 of record JAECUM010057290.1, read on the forward strand.
GTAGTGACTTATCTTAGACGACAAGGAGAAACCAAGTAGACAAACCTTTGCGTCCTAGTGTGCGGCTTTCAAAGGTGGTGATGTCAACAACAAATGCACATACACCGTGGCCATATCCAGGGGCGTCTAAAAGTACTGGCTGATTCCTTGCCTCCAAACAATCAACTAATACAGACGGAATGGTCTGTCCATCACTCGGTTTTCACTCAGATTTGTACCTGATGCGATCTACCATTGGTGGACCTGTTTGCGACAAGGTGGAATACCAAATTCCCAACCTGTGTCTCTCCAGTCCAGGACCCAAAAGCTTGGGCAATCTACGCTCTGTCGCTAGACTGGAATGACCTGGACTCATACGCCTACCCTCCAACACTTCTGATTCCAAATGTCATACAGAAAGCAAGATGATCAGCCTGTCGGCTCATCCTCATTGCACCAGTCAGATGGAAGAAGTCCTGGATCAACAACCTCTTCAATCTTTCATCGAAAACTCCCAGGAAAATTCGCATTTTTCCTCATTTACTCAATTACAACGACGGTTTTTTCGTCTCTACCCAGAACTACTAACCTGCACGTCGGATCATATTAAACAGGCCCTCAGAATTAAACGATTTCCGCAACCAGTCGTGCAGAGAATCGCTCAGGCACGAACGCCCTCCACTCTGAAAGCATACGAAGGCAAATGGTACATTTTCTCTCTGTGGTGCACAAACGAACATATCCTGCCTTTCCAGGCATCTATGTCGCAGATAGCTAATTTCCTTCTCTGGCTCTTCTAAGAGAGAAAGTTAGCACCGAGTACGATAAAAGGTTACCACTCCACGATCGCTGACATCTTTCGTGATCCTGGAAGAGAGGATATCGGCAAAGCAAGGACTTATCTGACTTACTAGCTAACTTTAAGTACACATGACCGCAACTTTTACCCTATGGCCAGTTGGATCCTATCTTGGGTATTAACCTGGCTGAATAAAAGGCCTTATGAACCAATTCCAAGAGCATCTCTGGAGCAACTTTCGTACAGGAGACCTGATTCATCAAGGCGTTAGCGACTGCAGCCAGTATTTGCGAAATAGATCCCTATCAGCAGACCCGAATAGTATGCAGTTCCGATAATACGGGTCAGTCTTACTCATGAAGTCATCCTATTTTAGCGCCAAGAACCGGCTTCCTTCCACGGTAATAAGATTTTCGTCATGAAACCTCTGTCTCGTCTGGACACATCAGCTGCAGGCCACATACAAGACCCAGTTCGGACTTTGAAGTGGTACCTTAATAAACAGAGCCATTGCCTCAAGAGATCACTCCTCTTTTTTCTTCTCAAACCAGGACAGGATGATATATCAAGACAATTTATCCCATCCTGGATTAGTTGGGTTATTAACTCTGCAGACAGAGAAATAACCGCAGCTCACATGAACTTATTACGAATTTCGGCTCACGGGGTTAGAACAGTTGCCACCAGCCTAGCATTCGTCTGGAACTGTTTGCTAACCTATATCATTGAGACTGTGGGATTGAGAACGGAGTCCACATTCTCTAGTTTTTATCTCCGAGATCTGTCATCCCAAAGAACCCAATTCGATCAAGTAGGACCTATATCACCCTTTGAGGTTGATCGACAGCTTCTTAAGAGGCGGCTTCACGACTTCTGATGGATTTGCGGGGAAAACCTTTTCCCGATTTGAAGCCGCGCCCCGAAAGATGGAGTCCCCTCCAGTCGGGTTACCTAGAAGCTGTCTCACATACCATAGGGGACCGAAGATGGTATCTCAGGAGTAAGGGGATGTACCACCTCCACATATTACCTTTTCTCCTAAGGTATTATGAATGGGTAACGCATTTAAAGAAGAAACTAATTTTTCCTAGTAAAATATGTTTCTTCGAGAATACTTACCCAATCATAATACACATACACACTTCCCGCAGTTACATCCATAGAGAACGTGCCTTCCGCTCCTGTAGTTGAGAGGTTTTGTAACCTTGCCCCCAATTTTTGTGCCTAAGGGGAAATCACTCTGCCCGACAGCCACATATTTCGGCAGACAACTTTTAGCTCCCTTTAGCTAAAATGGTATATAGGAGGCCTGGATTTTCGAGGTAGTTGTAGTTCACCGAAGATATCATGATTGGGTAAATATTCTCGAAGAAACATATTTTACTAGGAAACTTTGTTTTATTTTACCCAGACATTTCACAAATATTTAAGGAGATAAAATGTTCCTCTACACAAACAACTATTTCAGGTGCAAACCATTACACATTTTAACATTTTAAATTGCACAGAGATGACATTTTGACAGATATAGAGCATGATGTGATAACATTTCCTGTCACAATTATTCTTGGCAGTATGGATTATAGCAGCTGTGTATGGACTATCCTGTTTGCATTTAGCAGCTGAAAGTGTAGCATAGTTAGAAAAATTTGCGTATAGGTTTCGTGCTTGCTTTGAGATAGGAAAACAGTTTGAATGTGCACTGCCATTACCTGATGAAAAATGTCTTGATACAACCAACATAAATCTAGACTATTTTATATTATCAGTAATATATTTCAGATCAAACGTTAGACTAGCATATGCTCTTAATAGTGATGGTATATTTTTATTACAGAGTAAGATTGTAAATAAGACGGAACGTATTGCTGGATACAACAATAATAACATAAACCAGTGATCTGATTGATTTATACTAAGAGTGGAGATACTAAAAACTCTAGAGTACAACAGCAACAAGTCACACTGAACTAAAGAATACAAAGAAATATTAGCTATTACTGTTTTAAACAGCAAAATCAAAATAATAAAGGATAAGACCGCCAGCGCTAAAATATAAGCTTACTGTTTGAATAGCATAATCTAAAACAGATTTAAACTAATATGTAGATTGATAACTAATCAATAAGATTTATATATGATAAAAAGTAGCATTAGTGTAAAAGTTGTAGTTAATGCTAAGAATTTAGGAAAGATAATTGTTACCGACAATCACTTCTTCTGATAGTTATGGTCCTTTTAAGTTGAATGACTGCAAAATATTTAGAGCAGGAACATATTTGCAGTTACATGATTCAACTTGTAGAACAAAGAAAATAGATCAAGATATCATAAATAATATACTGAGAAAGCTAAAAGATTGTTACTGGATAATGCAAAAAGTATTGGAACAGAAGCGATTTATTGACTGGTAGCGATCATAAATTAGCTAATGTTCAACTATGCTTATGCCTGTAGATATGTAGGAAAGATAATGTAGATGCGAACAAAATGTACGTCTACGTGGCTGATGCTCACAAAAACATTCAGAATAACCAAATAAATATATATCCTTTTTAAATATATGGATGAATTACATTTTGTATTTACCGATGGTGAATGCGACAGATGTAATATCAATAATGTAGTTCAACAAGAAAGCATAAACTTTTCGTGGTATATGGACTTTGAAATAATTACAATCCTAAAGGAAAACGAAAAGTAAAAGCCATATTAAAGAGATTACAAGCTCACGACAAATTGATCCACCTGTTAATTGTACTGAGGCAGAGTTTGATAGTATTTTACACTACATTTTTAAAACTGTAAACTTTGACATTATCATACAAGACTAAGCATATTACGTGCAAGATATTAAACACGATAAGTGGCAATGAAATAAATAGAAATAATGTTGGTTAGCTTGTAGAGGTAATTTTTAAAATAAAACTCTTGTCAATTTTTGTGAAAATCGGATACGGTAAACAAGACCGAAACTATTCCTACTTTCCGGACTTAATTTATAATGAAATACATTCCAATTGCAAACCAGTTGTCTATTCTTGGAGAAATATTTTCTGGATGGACAGTAAATAAAAATGTATAGGGCACCTCCTATTTACGGTTCATGAATCAAACTATTGCTGTTTTTTGTTTGTTTGTTTGTTTGTTAAAGACTACATTAGTGAGTAATAATCATGCACTATCTTAATTACATGGCCAAGAATAGGAAAGAACAGGTGTCATTTGACTGACAGGGCTTTGAGTTTGCTAGTATGTGTGGTTTACCATCAGGATGAATCGTAATTACCTTTTTGTCTCTAAAAGCCTCATCAGTGTTCTCCCCAAGGAATATTACAGTAGCGGTCCCGGTTTGCTATTATGTCAGCCCACGCCGGTTTAGAACTCGCTTATATGCAACGTGCTCGTGCAGACGCTTTTACTTTCCCCCATAAGCTTCTAAAATTAATCTGTTAAATAAACCTTCCAAAAAGTGCTATATCTTCACACACATTTAGCCAGCAATTATAAATTGTTTTTCTCATATGCTATTTGTGTGCTACCCATGATTTAATTATCCTAATAAAGATTTTATTCGGTGATGCTCTATTCAACGCAGCCTATCGATTGTACTCGAGTCCGTTCAACGTTTTACCTAGGTAAACCGATGTGGATATGAGCCACAGAATATTGTCTGCAACATTCTTCATGGAGAGAAAAGTTCAATACGGCATATCGACTGCACTGTAGTTCTTTGTACGCTATTCATGAAATAGACGTAGTGTTGGTTAGTTTTAACCAGTGCATATAATCCTTCATAATCTAGATTATCACAGATAGCCGACAGTTGATTACTTTTAATTGTTTTAATAAAATGTATAAATTCATTCCAACAGGCATTCAACTGTTTCGTTTCTCGCCAGCAAGCCTTATTCATGCACGTACAAAACAAAATGGCATATTGCACTATCGGTGAAAATATAAATGCATGAATATGCGACACAAAAATGTCACAAAACATTAATTTCCTAGCTTGGATATTCGATGGCGCGTAATTGGGTTAAGTATGCATGAAAATATTTAAGGTTGAATCTTCTTTCGCTTAAGTGCATTCAACGATTTAACGTTATTAGCGATAAAATATTTTAGAATAATGGAACGATTCATAATTACCAGAAAAGTTTGTTTTTTTGCAACTGTAACATTGCATATTTGCCAAACCTTACAAAATAGTTGAAATGGTAAGTATTAAGCATACGTCTAGTAGTCATTGTCTGGTAACATACTTTAATATTTGCGAGGGTAGTGCCCTCATTACACTGGTGTACAACCAAAATGATTCCGATATAAATGTAGTCAAACTTTACTATTCTGGGTAATTGAGAACGAAAATGATGCTTAAAATATTTGATTGGCTCTAGTTTTAAAGATACGTTACTGGGTCAGTATATTCGAACCTTGACTTGGGAATGGCGGAGGATAAGTGAGTTATAAAGGGAAGGGATCTCAATTTAAACTAGAAATAACTAAAATACATCTATGACTAGGTCTATGAATAAATCTATGACTGGGTTTGGACAGTACTTGCTTTTCAGGCAAAACAATGAATGATGCAATTTGAAGCTAGTATTGCGTCATACATGCTATGAATTGCCTCTTGTTATTCCTAGAAGTCATGTATGATGAAAACACAACTAAGCTTACATCACTCTGCTGAATAAATTGCCCTATATTAGCTCTAGAAATCATACAGTGTCGTGCTCTTTTATTTGTCAGTTTTTGATTTTGCAAATGGACACATTTCTGTTTAGCCAAAGTGAGCAGAGATGCCTCGTACCTGTGAGAACAATGCAGATAACTTCTGCTGTGCATTATCCAAACATTCCATCCGCTATACGCCCAGTACCTCAAGGAGAAGGACTGCTGGTTCCTGATGCACCAGAATCATTCTCACTTGAGTCAGACGAGGAAAGGAAGATTATGAAACTTCTAGCCCTGAACCATCAATGTCACATGACCCATATTTTCTCCCATCCTCCTCCTCTGAACCACACTTCATAACACAAGGTGAACTGAATGATCTTGTCAGGGATTTGGAACTATCCAAGAGTAAGGCAGAGCTGTTGGACTTCAGACTACAGCAGTGGAATCTGCTGGCAGGTGATGTTAGGGTTTCCATGTTCCGTGACCGTCAAAAGAATCTTGCCCTATTCTTCTTCATGGAAGGTAATCTTGTAGCCTGCAACAAAATCGATGGTGTGATGGCATCCCTCAGCATCGTTCATGATCCAGATGAGTGGAGACTGTACATTGATTCATCGAAGACGCGTCTTAAATCTGTTTTGCTGCATAATGGCAATATTTTGTCATCAATTCCAGTTGGTCATGCAGTCTATATGATGGAAACCTATGAAAACATGAAAAAAGATTTTGAGGTGCATAAACTATGATCATTATCAGTAGCAACTTTGTGGCGATTTGAAAGTTCTTGCTCTCTTGCTTGGTCTGCAGACTGGACGCACAAAGTACTGTTGTTTTCTCTGCGAATGGGATAGTCGTGCAAGAAATTCCCACTACATCAAGGGAGACTGGTCACTCCGACAGTCAATGGAGCCTGGGAGGAAAAGTGTTCAGCATCCACCACTTGTTGATTCAAGGAAGATTTTGTTACCGCCCTTGCACATCAAGCTGGGTCTGATGAAGAACTTTGTCAAGGCCATGGACAAAACACAAGCAGCTTTCAAGTACCTCCGTGGTAAATTTCCACGGTTAAGTGAAGCTAAGATAAAGTGAGGCGTCTTTGTTGGTCCATAGATTCATGAATTTCTGCAAGATGATGCATTTGACCGTGCACTGCGTGGCGAGGAAAAGATGGCATGGAAAGTCTTCCAGGTAGTGGCAAAATAATTTCTCGGAAACAACAAGGCAGACAACTACAAGGAGTTGGTGGACAACCTCCTTAAGGCATACAAAAGCCTTGGTTGCAACAAGTCACTAAAGATACATTCTTGGCACTCTCATCTAGATTTGTTTTCCACCGAACTGCGGAGCAGTGAGCGACGAGCACGGCGAGCGGTTTCACCAGGACATTGCAACAATGGAGAAACGGTATCAGGGCAAATGAAACCCATCAATCCTTGCAGACTATTGCTGGACAGTGACAAGATATGCACCATTTAATGAATACAAGGGGCAAGCGAAGAAGCGCTGAATAGACACTGAATAAGGACTACACTATGTACTTATATATACGAAATAGTTGTTTGCCGTTTGTTTCATAATAAATTTTATTTATATAACCCTTTTGCTGTTTTAAATTGTTGCATAAACAGGACAGGTGAAATATTATCCTGTAAAACAACCATAAACACATTAAAAGACTTAGGTTTACAATTTATGATTAAAACTCTACTATCTACATAGGCGTACAATGTAGACACTTAAATATCTTGAAAACAGTAGCCATTCAATTGTTTTAATTGTCATATTTGAATTCAGCACATCAAAATCCATAATAAAAAGCAGATTTTATCTCTGAAGCAGACTACTTCTAAAAAATCGTTGACCAGTGTTATCCAATTGCACAAGGCAACTGTAAATCTTCACGAGTCGAAACTGTTAATCATTGTGCATGAATACCATACCTTCTGTTTCATTTTCGTAGATTCTTTTTTTCATTGCATATATTTTAGAAATGTCATGCTCATCGACGTTTGCAACGTCAGCATTAATCAAGCAGCGTTTATGTCCACTTATTGATTCTTTTGTGTATGCATGTTTTTTAATATTCTTGCTTCATGGCCTTCATGTGTATGGCCTATCATGTGCTGAAAAATGGCGTTAAACCCTTAAGGAAAACAACACGCCTAATGCTCCAAGTTAAAATATAGTAATTTGTATTTTGATCTCTGACAACATCAAAGTCTGTGCCTGAGAGAGAGAGAGAGAGAGAGAGAGAGAGAGAGAGAGAGAGAGAGAGAGAGAGAGAGAGAGAGAGAGAGCAATTCATGATAGGACAGTGATTTCTTGTGAATCTGTTATCAGTGTGTATCAGGTTATAGTCAACAATAGTCAAATCCCCCTCAATTAAAATTCGTTTTTCCACGCCTTTACCCGCTAAGAATTAACTCAAGTGGAGACCTTTTGCCACTTCCATACATACAACTTTGTTCCCTGGACTTGAGTAGTCATGTTCGTGGCATCTAAAGACCCAGAATAAAAATATGTAGTGTATTAGTGAGTAAAAGAAAACCTGTTACGGAAGCAAACACTTTACACACACACACACACACACACACACACACACACACACACACACACACACACATCCATAGATAATTGCTATAACCAGGATATTTTCTTACCACATATAGGGAACTACTAAACAGAGAAATCCTTTTCATTATCTTTTTTCCCTTTTATTTATTCCACATATGATCATGTTCCTTCTGCTCATCATGAACACCAAACAACAAACCCATAGCTACACACGGTCATGTTTCTTCTGCTCATCATGAATACCAAACACACAGTCAGTGCAACATATAATCACGTTCCTTCTGCTCATCACTGACATCAAACATCACAGCCTGTGCAAGATGCTCAAAAAAGAATTAAGCAAACAAATGTTGCATTTCGTTTTGGCGACGATGAAATTCCGATTATGAAATGATGCGGGTCAAGTTTATGAGAAAGTACAACCTTTGTATCGCGTATAATTCGAAATATGCCACCCTTTACGGAAGTTTCTCAGTTCTTATTTGTAATTTTGCACTTTGAATTGTCTCTATACGTGATATACTTTTCTTACAGTTATTGGTAGAAAACATTAGGTCATTGAATATTAAATTGAATATGTCATAAGATGCTCATTTTTCTCGCATACTTGCAATTTTATATCTATTTTAGTCAAAGTAGTTTGTACTTTGTATTAATATAGGCTGTATATGGAGCAGTTTCCTTCAGCTGGAAGATTTAATTAATTTTGTTTCTCAATCAACTGCGTGATCTGCAACGAATCTACTCTAGTTTTCTCTATCGTAGTGTTGTCTAGATGGATATCAGGATTGGGGATTCAATCTTTACATGTTTGTTTTCACATATGAAACAAAAATGAATTCAGGTGTTGTGTAAAGTAAACCTATTATGTTGAATTTTATAAACAAAAATATGTAATATACACAAAGTATGAAAAATTAATTATTTTTTTTTCTTGTTATCCACACAATGGCCTTTCGGTTTCAAATGTTAAGGAGGTCATTTGGGCAGGTTTTCTGCAAAACAAGAAAATCACTAAGCAATTAAAACAAATTGAAGTATAATGTTACTAAATGGATTCAAATTATTTACCTGAAATTTATTTTCAATTAGTGATTTTATATCTTCAAGTCAAATTTATATTTTCTACATGCGAATGTATTTATTTCTTTGAAAGCACCACCAGTAGATAGTTTCTTTGTGTCGTAGCAACAAGATACTTTAAAATGTTTCTCCAGACATGTCACTTTATGACGAGTATGTTCGATGTGGTAAATATTGTTTCTTTGTTGAAATAGTCATAGAACGGCTGGTGTGATTTTCTTGTATTTTTATACAATAATCGTTAGATTTCTGATCACTTAAACTGGTTATGTATTCGCTTGTTTGATTCCGTTTATCGGGGTGATACTGTCTATACGAAATAGAGATGCTTAACCCTTAACACTGAACTTTAAGCCATTTGCTTCATAATTGGGACAGTTTACAGTTTAATCTTCTTATCTCTTTGTAACATCCTTTGTTAATTTTAGCTAATCCGGAAATCAGTTTCTCCGTGAAACATTTGGCAGTGTCTTCACCCGAAAAACCATGACTTATAGTAAGTCTACCCAGATAATAAATCAAATGAAATTATTCATTGCTAATGTAAGATTTCAGTGTTTAGCTTTTAATTATATAAATATATTTGAATGTTTGAAACGAATTGAATAAAGTCCAGTTTTTGCGAGCCTTGGCGAGCAAACACTGGACATTATTTAACGAGTTTCATAATATTAAATCATTACCCATTTAAGCTTCTTTTTATCACGATTTTTATTTAGTGGAAATTATTTAGAAAGAAAGAAGAATGAATAAGTTGTTCATTCTGACAAACGTTGCACCTTTCATTCGTTGTGCGTCAAAATTAGTCCTGAAGTTGAACTAGTAAAAGTAGATTATACTTTTTTACAAACTACAAGCGTCCATCCGAATAAACAGAACATTTTATAAAGACAAAATCATTTTTCAGCATAGAATGTCAAATGCGTGTGATGTCATATTGTTTGATACGGTACACAGTACCGGTCAGAGTCCACGTTCACCCTAAAGCCTCACTTTCACAACTAAACATTGCATTGTTGTGAAATTTGTGTGAAAAGAGGGTTACTGGATGCAGAAGTTCTCATAATTAATTGTAATGTATTTGTGACTGGATATTTGCAATATTTGATTTGGAACAGTGGACTGTACAGAAGACGTAAACAATTGTTTATGTCGGATTTGCATCACATATTTACCCCTTAAAATGATGTGGTTGGATAAAGTTCTGTCATTCGGAAGACCAGATTATGTCTCGTTCTTCTGTGAACAGAGGTGAGTTTTTTTACTTCGGTAAGTTAACATTTAAACCACGCTTGCATATATGGTGGATTCTATGTTATAGATATACCGCCCCTCCACCCTCACCCGACAAACCCGCTATCAAATGAGCAATACCCTTAATTTTACTTCTTGTTCTTTTCTTGGGGTTTTACGCCATTTTCATATGATGATATTGTTATTCATGACATAAAAAACACCCTATAGGTGTAAATTGGCCATATTCAGACATACGAGACCATTTATTCCCAATTTCCTTTCGTTAGTCGAGTCGAAAAATGGCCGTCAAAATATACATTGAAAACAAAAAATACCAGAAGACGGGGTTAACAAAGTTTTCCCACGATCACAGCCAATCATTAAAGAGAATACTGCACAATAATTTCATAGGCTTATTTGGACCAATCAGAATCACACAAAGAAGTATGTAACACGTTGTGATGTCAAAAATATGAAACTGCACATACTAAAGGAAAAGTATACCGACTATGTGATCTGAAAAGAAACATACACAACACATGTAGCAAATATACACTGAGACATCCTATTAAACCGATGACGTAGACTGAAAAATCAATGTGCTGGTCTTTTTAATGAATACTAGACTTCTAGACATGTTTTGATGCATACTGCAGATAAGCGCAGTTATGAAATACAATATATCGTATGATGATTGAGCTTTTGCTAACAGAGAAGGCAGAGATGAGGAAACTCAGTTTTTCAAACTGCGGCATTCAACGACCAAGCAATCGACCCAATTGTTCTGTAAATAGTTCTAAAGCAATCTTATTAAAGAAGTAAACAATAGAAAGAGAGAAAGAGAAATATATCCTATCATTAACATCAATGGTTTCTATAATCACTAGAATACAGTCTTTTTGCGAATTTGTACAAAAGCGTTACCTGCTTTTGTTCAGTGCATTAGATCAAAGGTTAAGACTGCGAATTGCAGTCTAAATACTGAATACTGAATACTGGCTTATTTAGACAATAGCTGATTCAATCCAAATGCCAGGCTGATTCCAACCATATGAAATACATAGAAAGAAAAACAATGGAACACAAACCTGTTTATTTTTATAAATATGTATATTTTTACGAACATGGTCAGAGGATATTTAAGACTGATTTTCAGCTGGTAAATTTACCTAAAAAATGTTCTTACTGACGATTCCATTATGTAACGTTATCATATTGTACAACATGTAGTCAACTCCGGCCAGAGTATTTTTTCACCATATTGATAAAAATAGATGTTGAAAGAGAAATATTGTGAAACATCATATTCTGAACAGTTGTAAATGTCACATGTATGTCTTATACGAAATTTGATAATATTTCAGATGGTCTGAATCAGCCCATAACTAAGACCAGAATCATCCTGCACCGCTAAACATTACATATGAAGCTTTAACTACACGGAAACGCACTTATGACAATATACAAAACTCTAATTGCAACAAATTATGTGACGTACGGTTCATAAATTTATACAAGCGGACGTTTCTTTTACTTATTCTTATGCATGAAAATATCGTTCTATAGAACACATTTCATTGGCTCTTTATCTTGTATTCCAGTATCATCTGCATTTGTATTTACAGGTACATATCGAAAAAAATGACTGCAGAGATATTGTTAATGGATGTGGTTGTTCCCCTCTAGCCATCACTGTCATAGCCAGCAAAATTGAAAGGGAGGATATCAACCCCAGACAGATTGCGATGAAGTTACGTCTGGATGAAAATGATGTTACAGAAACTTTAAGAGTCAAGAAGTGTTTACAAAAAACGATCGACACGCTGGATCCTAAACTTCAAAAAATGTTGGTGTGTTTGTCTGTATTCCAGACGAGTCCAATTTCATTCCATGACGCATGTGCGATTTTGCATAGTAAGAAGAAACTATCACATAAAAGTGTACCTGAAGAAACGCTAGTAGAACTTCACCGATATCACCTCATCGAGATTGAAAGAGATATAAGAAGTATTGCTCCTGATACAGAGGAGAAAAGAAATATTTCTTTCGTTTCTTTACATCCATTGGTGTACAAGTATATCGTAGAATGGAATCCACAGGAATTTAAAAGAGCTGTAGATAAGGCATACAAAAGTTTTGCAATGACGATAGAAAACATTATTAACAGAATAGGAAAATATCTCAGTACGGACTGTTACAAAGGACTTAGAAAGTTGGAGGAGTACAAAACGCACATAATGAAATATTACCATCACATGTACAAGGATCCATGGATCTTACCTTCATACAAAGTTGACAAACTTACACTAAAAGTTGTTCTTCAGAAGCTCAGGATTCGTGAACTGACAGACATTTTATTTAGTAACGACAGAAAGCGTGCGTCCTTTGAATCGGAAGCCAGAAGGGCACACTCAGATGGCAATATGGAGATGTTTCGCTTTTGGATGGTAGAGGTAGCGGATGTGTATGTGGCACAAGACCGACCTGAGTTCGCTTTAGATTGTCTTCGAACACTAGAAGATAAGTACCCCTACTTTCGAAAATTTGAGAATCGGGTAATGTATACAAGGCTTGTACATGTTCGTTTCCACATGGTCAAAGGTCAGAGTCTGGCTAGGCTAGAGATTCCTCGGTTGGAAGATAGTTATAAACATTTTGAATTGGCGAAATCCTTCTGCAATGGATTTCAACCTCGAAAAGACTACAGACACCTATGTTCCAAGATCACAAAAGAGATGGGAGATATATGTTACAAGACAAATGACTTAAATAGTGCCGAAGAGTATTACTTGGAAGCAGAGAGGATGCTTCTTAAGCCAACATACCTAGATAATCCACATCCAGCATCCCTGAATGATAGTGTTACGCTTATCGAGTATCATTTGGACAAATCGATCTTCTTCAACTGCAGAGCCCTTATTCACTTTCAAAGGGGGCTTATCGCATCAACAGAAGATGAAAGAAAACGCGTTTTTGATATGGCTGTAACCACGTTGGGTGAAGGAATGACTTTAGACGTAGCACTAAAGTTAGATGAAAGGGATGGATTCGCACAAAAGTTAAAGAACCGTGCAGATGTGTACATCCAGATGGGTTTGCTAAATGAAGCATTGCGAGATGCAAAGGAAGCCATGGACATGCGCAGGGGGATCCTCAGACCCCCTCATTCCTTCATGACCGAAAGTGTTTTTCAAGTGGCCATCTTGTATGACTTGATCGGAAACACAGAGTTACAGAAGAAGAATGACAGTAAGAATACAAATTACTTCCACATGCCAGAGCTATCGAAATGTAGAATGTCGACATGCAGGCATGTAAATCATAGCTATGCGCACTTACACGCATAATATTAGGTTCGTCTTTTTTTCTTCCATTTTACAATTTACATATCCATTTATGCTATAATGTATAAGACTGTATCCGCGTCGAATTATTTTCATAGAATCACACATATTGGATCTAGGAAAATCGGGAATAACTATAGTCTGCTGAATTGCTTACTCAGTTGCCTTAATTTACGGTTCCAAAAAATACTACTATGAAAAATAGCTATGCCCTTATGGGCCTTAACTTCGTCTTTATTTAAATTGGAAGTGGCTCAACCTTTCTTTTCCCATAAACTAAAATTTTGATATAAATACTGATGAAAGAACCACTTTAATGACACTGTCAAACGTTTACTGAGGACTGGACATTATCGATTATAGCGTCTTACAGAGACAAAGGTATTTGAACATGCAATTAAGAAATCAATATATACTCATTCAGGTCTCAAGAGATATTTTAGTGTCTGGACACTAATCATTTAATGAAACTTTCATTTTCTCTATCGTTTTTATTCACTTCGTATGAGAGTAGTTCTGCTAATAAAACTGTGTAGGGAATGCATTTAAGCATTTCATAAAATAAATTTCTTTCGTTGTCAAGAATGTGCTATGGGGTACTGGAAGACATCAACGTGCTATTTTGATGAACTCGTGGAGCACCACTTTAAGATGGGCAGTATTAGCAAACAAAATATCCTCTATCGGGACATCAAACAGAAGCACCTGCAACTCTTGCGAAATCGAAATGCTATGGAGGAACTGAGAAATACGGAGACGTTCTACAAGGTAAGCTTTCACATCGGTGTATAATGGTAACAAACATTTCTGGTCGGCCTTCCAGAAAGAAAAGGTTTGCACGCACAACACGGACAAATCAGCCTACATTGCCGTCTCAAAAGAGATCTTTCGTACGCATGAGTAAAATTTATTTTTATTCTACAGCAGGTTTGGTATCCATGAAGATAAGATCTTCCCTCTTCTGTAAAATGTCAGTTGAAGTGTAAGGAATACAACTAGCTTGAATTGAAAGGTATCCGCAATATTTTTCGGCTTTGCACTTAATTTCATTAAAAATATTTTAAAACGATATTTATCGTTTTATATTTGTGGCTGTAAAGTCTTCCATCTCAAATTACTGTCAATAGAACAAATAGTGCAGTTTGTCTTAACTCTTATTTCTAAAACATTTTATCAAAATAATGTTCACCATGAACATGTTTATGTTTGTAAGACTTTAAAAATAATGTAATTACCCAGCTAGATCATATGAAGAAATTTGCGATACTCATTAAACTATGTGTAAATGTATATATTCCTTAAATTTTACTTGTAGAAATTGAGATAGGTAAAATGTAGAAGTCCGTCTTTGACAACTCATTTGAATTTCATATGTATTGTGACAAACACATCTTGTGAAACATCAGTCATTCAAAACCATTTCAAAAACCAAATTTAAAACAAAATCATATTTCAGAATTAAGCTGTGCTACTGGTTACTTTCAGTAGATATACATCCAAGATTCTATTGATTTTAACATATAAAAGAATATATAAGAGGTTTTGTTGTTTCCCAACAAATAATTTCGCCAGGAACCAGTTTTTTGTTTAAGTTTTCAAGGTCATTGGCATACAATAAACAGCAGAAGTTAACCGTTCTATTTATACCATTCGTTATAACTATAGGTGAACAGATTTGGTGAATCAAATGTATCATTGTCTTTACATTGTCAACATAGTCAAAGTTCTCAACTCAGAGAAATACACAAAAATGAATAACGCCAATGAATCAAACAAATATGTTGAAGAAGTAGTGTTTATTCAATAAGAAAATAATACTAACACTTTGGTTTCCTAAAATGTCCTGCAATGTTCAATATTGCAAACGTTGCCATCAGAGATTTGTAGCAAGACATTACATCAAGCAGTTATTAACTATACAACATTGTAGGTGGCTATAAGAATAATTGAACCGCTTTAAAAGAGATCTAAACGGCTTGGATCACATTTTCTCTCTTGCACGAAAACTTCATCGCTTTCCCACAACTCTTTCAACAGGACTTTGAAAATGGGAAGTACAGCAAAGACGCTGACAGTGGGAGACGCATTCTTATGCATCAGACCATGCCCCCGTCAGAGATCCTCGAGGAGTGCTTCAAAAAGGGGAAAACATTTCTACAGGCCCCTGAGCCGATGGAGGGGATGGAGGAACAGGACCCGGATGATCCAGGACTGGGTCGCGAGATCAGGCACAGCAGTGTAGGGTCAGAGGAGGAGAGCTTGGAATCCTCAGTGGAAACTACGGTCGTCACAGACTCGATGTTAAAGAGATTACTACAGCAATCTGTATCCCCCTTGGGTGATAAGTCTCAACCACCACGAGGTATATATTGTGCTCACACCTTCTGAAAGTTGAAAGTAAAAGCTTCATAGTTTAATCAGTCTTTAAATTAGTTTTGAAAGAACAGAGTTTTTTTCAGAAAGGTCACATTTAAAGCGTTTCTAATAATGTCTCTCAAAACTAATACTTTGACACTGATCAGCCGACTAAATATTATGGCCTGGCGGTTTGAATTGTAAATTCATTTGTTGGTATAGACAGAAGATTCTTCATATGCTAAAGAATGCATCCTAATATGCACAGCTTGGGATTGAGACGGCCAATAAATTCCCCGAATTAACTGACGATACTTTGACCATCTAATAGCTCTGTAGTCTAGAATAATGCATAAAGATAGGCGTTAGTGTTTCAATTATTATTATACAGTTTTGGGGCAAGTCTGTATTCCAAAATTTAAAATCTCATTCACTCTTATAGCAAATGAAACCTTTTGAACTGGTCTAACATTTCACGTGCTTAGGTGAGATTCTGGTGTGTTTATTCTTATTTTGTGGACAATTGGAAGTACTCTTGGAATATGAATATATCATTGACAGTTAATAGGAAGAATGTTTAAAATATAGACAATGTATTTAGAACTATACATTAAAACCAATACAAATTCCATGGTTATCCATTATAAAGAGGATATGCGCACACATTTCTCAGTGTTCAAAGTCTTTTTGCTAATCTCAAAGAATGTTTGAATTTTTTTAGAAGTTCTTTAAGGATTAACTGCAAAATATGCTGAACGTTCCATGATTGAATTCGATCGAACAAATCCTTATTATTTTTATTAAGTATATTATTTTTTGCTGAATCTGTTTTCTGTTTTCAGCAAAAAATAATCTACGTCTGAAGAAGAATGAAAAACTGTACAATTTACGAAAGAGCAAACAAGAAAAAAGTCAGCAAGTTGAAAAACTGGAGAACAGCATATAATCCATAAACAGCCGATAAAGCAACAGCAGAAAAGCAACAAATCATCACAACGACAGAGTAAGGAACGGCAAGAAAGGAAGTATTCAAAACCCAAAGAAACTGCAGCAAGGAACATTAATACACATATAGTACCTCCCAAAACATCAGTAAAGCAAAGAGTCAACATAAATAGGAATTTTGTAAATTCAAACAAAAATCAACATGATGAACAGCAGCGAAAAAATTTGACTCCCCAGGGCACAACAAAGATGACATACGCAGAAGCCGTAAAACAGGGGGAATCAGAAACAGTGACCATGAGAAAGACATTGACAAACATGGTCAAGATTCTACAAGGACTAATAG
>JAECUM010057292.1:0-23758 GCA_016617855.1 Megalonaias nervosa
ATAAAACTGGATTTTAAAGATACATATAACTCTATCGATAACTATATCAAAATTTATGAATAAATAGAGATAGTTTGATTAATATTTTTAATATGCATAATTCACATTTCTAAAAAAATTATATATTATACTTTGATATATTATTGACGAACGTTCAATATTTCATCAGATCTCAAATTATATATTAAAAATTTATGGTGCGCATAATAATCATAAAATAAATAATTATTTTATAAATAATTAATCATAATATATTGAAAATTAATTTTAAAACACCCCTTTATTTTTAAAGAATTATTAACCTTATTTTTATGATAATTGTTTATACTTTCACTATTGAAGTTATTCTGTAAAATAGAATAATATAGAAATATTCTTACCTAAATGTAAACAGGGGACATAATTAAAAATAAAAAAAGATTAATGAATGTTGTATAGTTTTGGAATTTAGACCTTTTGGATATACCGTATTAAGACGGTGAATCCAATAGGTTTATTTTATCAGCTGTTCCATCTCAGAATTAGCTATAACAATAGGTTGAAAAGAGAAATCTTGCAAAGTATGGGAACTCTTGTTAAAATGTACGGCAAAATGAGATGAAAATGATTGATCGATATAAGCAGCAGGGAGGGGGAACAGACTACTTGCCTAGAAGGGTACGTTCGAAAAATAAAGGTTGCTACGAAGACTGAAAATACAAGGTCAATAACACCAAACCGAAGGCTCTAACCGACCGAGATTTCTGTATTTGGGTTAACTCATTTTGTTACTTTATTTTTGACGCTTGTGTTTTCATTTTTTTATGCGTGTTTATTTGCTTTTCGCCAACTCACTGTTGGTCTTCACTCTCCTTGCTGCTGTAATTAAATCATTATTATATCAATAATGGAATCTCACACAGCTAAACTAGCTCTACAGAGGCTAGAGCAATTAAGAAATATCTACCCGTCCGTGATTCTGTCAAGCAACAACTGCAAGCGCGTGAGGAGTTTCAGGTGGAATTTGCAGAAGGTGCAGAACAATTATTTAAACCGGTTACAGAGGCTACTAAAGGTCTTCTTCCCACGTTAGAGCAAACCGCTAAAGCAACTGGAAAAATAGCAGAAAGAACTAAGAAAAAAAAATATTCTACGAAAACTTCCATGTGAAATAGCTGCTGCTCAACCAATGAAAGAAATACTTGAAGGTATTAACCAAGCTCGTGCTGAAATAGGTGATGTAAAGAATCGTAAACAGAACAAGAACCAGAAGGAGGACCAAAACAACCAAGAGCCAAAATTAATCTGGTTGATAAATTTACCGAAGAAAGTATCGTCGCTATAATAGAATTGACAATGGAAATATTATCTGGGTATGCCGTACATAGTTTTGATCATCGAGGAAATTTTTTGAAACCCGAGTACGTTAATGATGCATTAAGTCGTGAGAACTGGTACAAATGGATATTTCGCATACATTACGGAGTTGATCGGGTCCGAAATGATGATGCAAAATATAGTGCATTTATCAGCAAAATAGAAAACTATTCTACACAATTACAACAACAACAATTACAACAAGAACAATAACGACTACAACAAGTATTAGATAAAGAATAACAACGATGACAACAACTACGAAAAAGAACCAGTCCAGTATTAAGCGAGGAAGGAGAATATCAAGACACCCCCAGTGCAGCTGGAAGTGGTATTGCTACTCGAGGAAGTGGTCTTATTGCTCAATGTCCAATAACGTCCTTGCCGATGTTGAACGATTAGAAATTCTGATTGGCGGAAAACGAACCGGTAATAACTCCCCAGAAATCATTAATGAAGCAGCTGATATTTGTCAGCGATTGTTAACAGGAGGTATCATGGATATTAATGTTTATCGGTCCCTCATCGATGAAATTGTTGATAATTACCACAGTGATTGATGCAATTAGATACAATGACTAAAATAAGATGATCATACATGATGCTCAACGTGGACCGATCATGGACAGGGTGATAAATTCGCGATTACCATCATATAAAGCGAGCTACGGCGATGGACTTGGTGATATTGTTCAGGGTTTATTCAGAAGGATAGTCCCAAAAGCAATACCGATTGTAAAGCAACTGGAAATGAAAGCTATTGACGTTGTTAGTGAAAAAGCTATTGGTGCTGTTGGTGATGTTGCCAGCAAAGCATTATCAACAATCAAGGATAGACTAGCACGATTGATACGACGAAAACCTCAGCCAGTAAAATTGCCCAGCACTGAAGTTATGCCTGCAAATGTTAGCAAAATAATAAGCGAGGCTGCAAATAAAGAACTAGCAGAGTTGGCTGGTGAAAAAGAAAAAAATATAACTGCTAGCCTGATAGCGGGAAGTGGTCTTCGTGTTAGACGATAGCAAATATAATAAAGATGTTCAAACGTGTATCTGATCCCGCATTCGACATGGACGCACCAGTACTCAAAGATGAATCTGTGCGCAATTATCAATATTATTCTTATGACGCATGACAGCCAAATCAGCGTGGACGAATTGAGCTGCAAGTTCAGGATACAAGCAGATATTTTGAAGTAGAAGGTGAAATTCTAAAAACAGATGATACTAAATATGGAGCTGATGTTAGAGTTGGTTTTGTTAATAATGGCATTATGACGCTATCCAACAGTGCTACATATATGATTGACGGAAGAAACATTGAAATATGCCAGAACGACGTCGACGTTGCCACAACAATATTGGGTCTAGCAAGATATTCCGATGATTATTCAAGATCAGCTGGTCCGTCAATGATGTTTGTCAGGGATACTTCTGATCACCCTGACAACAGACAGTATGATATAAGACGACCAAGAAACAATGCCGACAACGCTGACGCTGATGTATGGCCGGTGTTTCATGGTCCAGAATTCAACTTAGGATTCGCAGCACGTCGATCAATGTTGAAAGACGGAAGTAGAAAATTTTCATGTGCAATTCCACTGTCAAATATCTTTGGATTTTGCAGAAATGTCAGAAAGGTTATTTTCGGAGCCAAGCATACCGTTGTACTTGTAAGAAAGGCTACTGACGATGATGCATCTAGCGCCCTATTGGTGATGCAGGTAAAGTAATGCTGACAAAACTTTCATTGTGGATGCCAACAATGATACCGTCAATCACTGAAGAACAACGGTTACTTTTTTAATGAATCAAGGTGGTAAATCAACATTATCATGATTGACGATGACCACATATAGTGTTCAAAGTGATATTAATGGTTTATTCACATGGCAGATAGCATCACAGCAAGGAGTGTCAGCACCAAGACATATATTTATTGCTTTCCAAGATGCTGTACGAGTAAACTCACAAACACACAGTATAATGATATTTAACAAACTTGGTTGTTACTGAAGTTTCACTGAGAATAAATGGATATCAAGAACCTTTTGAAGACATACTATTGAACTTTGAAAACAATCATGTTGCACGTGCGTATCATCGTTTAATGACATTACGGGGCGTGATCAAACTATTGATTCTGGTCTGCACATATTATAACTAGATTTTACAACGCTGTATCCGATTTATTACTTTTCTCTGGAACATTTGGATTTATTCAGGCAATCTGTCGTTGATATACACTTTCGAGCTCGTGTGGAGAGAGGAGCTATTGCTAATTACAGAGCAATCGCTGTTATACTCAGCGATAAAACAATGTTACTTGAAAGTGTTGGTGGACGGATGAGAATTATTGATGCCCCAGTAGAAAACATGCAATTAAATTGCTTATGATATTATAATGTCATATCATCATGTTAATGTTACTCTGACTCCTGGTCAGATTAAAAAAACTACAATCAGTATCAAAAGAAAACTGGAATAAAAACATAACTACAAAAAGAACAAATCCAAGGTGGTCCGAATAAACTATCATTGTCAGAGCGTCAACTCAGGCATTTCAATGAAGCCAAACGATGAAAGACCGGCATATGACTTAATCTTTCTGCTGGTGCCATTAAAGATATCGCTAAGACGGGTAGTATATTTCCACTTCTAGCAGCTATACCAGCGTTGATAGCCGCACCAGCTCCAGCTGTTGCAAAAGCAACTGCACTTGGTGCTGTTGGAACTGCTGCTGGGATGGCATTAAAGAAAGCAACAGGTCACGGAATAAAAACTTCCAAAAAAGGAAATGGTCTAAGACTGCCAGGAACTCCCCATTCGTGGTACGGAAAAGGTTTAAGACTTCCAGGGACAGTTCGTTGATACTTCCCATGTCCAATTTTGATTTACTTGATGCTGCTAAAAGCTAAATATAAGAAACTTCAGAGGTGTCTTTATGTTTGATCAATTACCTTACAAACCAATCAATGTTGAAACTGGTATCATTAATCTCGATAAAATCTCTGGTCCATGTACTCATTAGGTTGCATACGCGATTGATCCACGAGGATTTGTTCATTTTGATTCGTATGGGTTGGCACCACCAAAAGAATTTTTAAAATATGTGAGCAATATGCAAACTATTCCAATCTGGTATTCAACATTACCAACACAGACAATAACCGATCCACCAATATGTGGCCGTGAAGTACTCGCTGTACTCGACGCTGTATCATCATCAACAACACCGCCTCATAAAGTCGTGCACGAATATACCAAGTTGTCCAACGTTTTAAACATACATTAGTACATATAATGGTAGATATTTATGGAAGATCTTCTCGCACGAGTAAAACTCAGCAAGGTGACTTATCCAAGTATGCAACGCTTGCTCAGCTCAAAATGAAATCGATGATTTGTTAAACATTGCAGGTGTGGATCAAAATGAAGCAGTTATATTTCTGGATAAACAAGGACGATTAAAAATAAGTAACATACAACTGTTACATGTACTCATACGAATTCCCACCGAGGTTGTTAACAATATTGTTACGTTTACTGATCAAGGCAAAATACAAGATTCCGGTAATTCACTTAGCGATTATGTCAGGAAAACTGGTGATACATTCGCGGATAACATTATCATGAATCGAGATAAAATTACATAGCTCGGAGACCCAGCTGAAGGTTTCGACGCAGCAAAAGAAAAAAAAAATAAAATAAAAAAGGAAAAAAAAATAATAATAAAAAAATATGTCGATGGTCAAGAATCCAAGTTTTTGTCAGTTAACGCTGGCATGATGCGTGCATTTCTCAGTATGAATAATAATGGAATTAATAATCTCAGAACACCAAAATCGGATTTCGACGCTGCAACAAAATAATATGTCAATGATATTAACATCCCGACGATGATATCGTTAACGATAATCAATGATGGAATGACCACATTCAGAACTGATTTTACTAATCAAGTACGAACGTTTTTGAATTTTCGTAGAAATATAAAGAGAACCATTAATGAGTTTTTTGGAAGTCCAGCTGTTACTGATATTAAACTCTTTGATTTTAAAAAGATTACCAACATTGCAGCATATACAGTAGCGTCTGGATCAGCATTATGGACACCACTGAATAAATCCATCAAACATCGCGCTGAAGTTACCGGTATATACTGGTTCTCAGTACTCGGAGCTACGACATTTACAATATCTACCACAATTTCTCGGCGATATCCACTAACTGGGTCTTCTGGATCTATGTTAGTTGTACTGGATCAAAACGACGAGGAAACATTTGTGGTGGAACCCGAAGAAAAGAACACCCCTGTGTTGTATTATTGGTGTCTTGAATTAGTCGCTAAACTACCACCTACTTAAAATATAATGAATCAAACCCCAATCGACGTTCAACGTTTCAGATACGAGCATGTGTGCACATGCACGGTTGATAAATTACACGAGTAATTAATAAAGTTACATACAGCGACGCTAGCATACTCCAAATTATCTTCGTTGAGATCATCAGGTCTCAGCAATGGAATAATATCAGATCAAGAGTTTACAGAAATGATCCTGATTTTTCAATCAGGAGTTTACTATGAGGCAACGACAGCGTCATAATCTACGAAAAATCCTGATTTAAAATCAGGGGTTTAAATAATAATGTCGTAATCGCAAGAATTACTGCAACAGATCGTCACTAATACAACACATTTTATTACAGTTGGCCAAATATTAGATCAAAACGATTCGGTGGGTTACAAGCAAATAATTCACTGGTATTTGCACATAAAAAGAAAGATGATGGAATACCAGATTGGCAAGTTGTAAGTATACATACGGGCAGTTATCAAATCAAACAAATTAATGATGAATTCCAAAGCAGAATCTAATCTATCACAGGAAAAGAATCCAAAATAGCTATTACTGATCACGAACCAACATTATCTGACGTGATAGAAATATCAACTCTAGATTATGCCGTCGATATATATCATTCGTCAATCAGAGCCATATTAGGATGGCCAGAAGTTTCGCCGGTTTATCAAGGACCACAAGAACCAAAACAATCTGATTTTATCTCGGATAAACGAATATTTTTAAAACTTCCAGAGTATCGAAAAGATCATTCATGGATATTTCATGGTGAGGAAAATTATTTTACTGCGTCTGATGGTACAAAGTTTTCTAGGTTACAGAAACAGATATATGATAGGAACAATTTTAATAAAGAAAATATTAAATCATATTCCGGCCCGATTAATTTTTAGCACTTTGGGGTGCTCAGTGATCAACGAAATCTGTTTTCTTCTCTATCACAGCATTACAACGACGATATTAAACAGCAGATCATTGAAACAATGCAACATCTAAAACAACTTACATCAGATCTTGAATTTGTCAATAAAATAATTTTAAAATTTTTTATTTTATTCCATTACATGTTATTGCAATGATAATTTTATTCTCTTCATTTGACATTTTTCCAGAAAATTCAGTTCAGTTTCTTTCAGCCTGATAAGCAAGCAGTAGCTTGTTTACATTGTATCAATCGGTGACCTAGATTTAGTATCAGTAACACCTGTAGTGTAAAGAACTTTTTAAATTTTTTTGTAAAATTCATTCCCAGTGAAGAAATAACTGATTTCAGTCAAGGTCATATCTGGCCTACGTGATACTAGATTTGTAGCCTTTTCTGCGTTGCTCAGACTAAGTGATCACGTGACCAATCACGAGGGTCGGAATTGTGTATCAGTTGGGGTTATAACTCATCTTATTATAGTGATTTAATTCAGTCGTAATTTATACCTTTTGGAGCTCAGAGTTATATTTTTGTTGTTGCCAGTTTGATTTGAATTTTTCTATTTTTCGGAATTAATAATCTATTTTCCCAGGAAACCACTTGTGCTCATTCGAATTCCTGGACAAAGACATTTATTAGAAATTATTCGTAATTCTAAAGCCGGATTATTGTTCTTGGTGATTCAACAAGGAACGGTTGAGACGTCAACACAAAGCAGATTACAGAAGACGTCATCGTTTTCTATCTTAGAACTTTATTGGGATTCAAACTGTGATTAACTTAGGACTTTTTATTGTCAGGACTTATATTGATTAATTTTAGGATTAATTTTTGGCTAGATTCATAAACCGCAAGTCCTTTTTCATATTTTTACCTTGTTTTTCTAGGGAAATAACTTATTTGTTGTATGTTACAAAGCTTGTTGGCTTCACTCTTTTCTATGTTACTTTTGTACAAGCCTAGACACGTAACAGATCTGATTCTGAATAAATATTATTATCAGAATAAAAATATATATTATTATCAGAATAAATACTATAATCTGATTCTGAATAAATACTATTATCAGAATAAAAATAAATATTATTATCAGAATAAATATTATATTCTGATTCTAAATAAATATTATAATTAGAATAAATATTATTATCAGAATAAATATTATAATCAGAATCCGAATAAATGTTATAATCAGAATAAATATTATGATCAGAATAAAAATAGATATTATTATCAGAATAAAATAAATATTATTATCTGAAACATATTATATTCTGATTCTGAATAAATATTATCAGAATAAAAATATGTATTATTATCAGAATAAAAATAAATATTATCAGAATAAATATCATATTCTGATTCTAAGTAAGTATTATAATCAGAATAAATATTATTATCAGAATAAATATTATAATTAGAATTAGAATAAATATTATAATCAGAATAATCAAATAAATATTATTTTCAGAATAAGAATAAATATTATTATCAGAATAAAAATAAATATTATTATCAGAATAAAATAAATATTATTATCATAATAAAAATATATATTATTATCAGAATAAAACAAATATTATTATCAGAATAAATATTTTAATCTGATTCTGAGTGAACATTATTATCAGAATAAATATTATTATCAGAATAAATATTATAATCAGAATCTGAATAAATATTATAATCAGGATAAATATTATAATCAGAATTTGAGTAAATATTATTATCTGTTTCTGAATAAATATTTTAATCAGAATAAATATTATAATCAGAATAAATATTGTAATCAGAATAAATATTATAATCTGATTCTGAATAAACATTATTATCAGAATAAAAATAAATAAATATGCATTATTCTCCCTTGACAATTTTACTTTGTTTAGCTGTTACCACAGTCACTGGTACAGTGCTTTCATTGTCACTACTTTCATTTTCACTTTACAATGGATTGTTTCACGATCTGACATAGTCTTTCTCAACTGTCTTACACGATTATTCATAATCATTTTTGTTTCGTATTCGTGAGACAAGTCTGATCTAATTTTCTCAATCGCTTGTGCGAGTGAAACAAATTCTTTAACATGCGTGTCATCGACTGTTGCCAAGGATTTGATCATAGTTTGTTGAATGAACTTTTTGGATCTGCAATCAGCTGGTAATGTATATCTATTTTCGAATTTTCGTTGTTCTAATGATTCAAAATCACGAATAATTTTTTCAGGATCAAGTTGATCAGAAATTTTTATACCGTCATGTTTTAATTTTTGAATTACAGAAATAATGGCATTAATATTTTTTAAAATCATTTTATAATAAATATTTATTTAAAATAAAAATTATTTTACACAACACATATTTACAGTATATATAATCTTAATTCTATGGACGGCACAACCCCCATGTGAACCCATAGATTGCCAAACGAATGTTTTACTTACCTGTTTACTCCAGCGAATACACTTTTCGAATGACTATGGATAAAATTTCTGGCTGCTTTTTATAGCGTTATAACGCCTACGCGGAATTTCCTTTTGGGAATTTCCAAAATATTACGTATTTTCTAGAACGGTTTGGGAATTTCCATTTGGGAATTTCCAAAATAATACGTATTTTCTAGAACGGTTTGGGAATTTCCGTTTGGGAATGTCCAAAATGATTTATATTACGTATTTTCTTGAACGGTTTGAGAATTTCCTAGCTATTACGTATTTTCTAGAACGGTTTGGGAATTTCCAAACTATTGCGTATTTTTTAAAACGGTTTTGGTATTCAGCATATGCGTTATAACGCAATAAAAGGCAGCCAGAATATTTTCCATAGTCATTCTACAGGTGTATTCGCTGAAGCAAACGGGTAAGTTAAACAGTTTCTTGAACTTAGTGTAAATTATTGCCTGACAGACTGGAAAAATAATTATTTTTAAAGATATTATTTTGTAGGTATTCTGGAAGATTTCTGTTCTTTTCAGGAGTGGAAGCGTATTTAAATGTTTGTTTTTGTTCGTATTTCTTTGAATACGCCGATTTAGTTATATTATTTGAGACAAAGTGTATTGAACGCCTGCAAATATTAAAATATTTGCCAGCTGCATATGTCGATGGAAATATTATTTCTTCGCCTGTCTCTACATTTACAGATATAACTGATTTTGCGCCTTTATCATTATAACCGGTTCGTCCAAACATCCACAGAATTCATTTACGCAAGATTTGTTACAAGGAACTGAAGACGTATCATAAGCCACTTGCATTTATTGTTTGCTTGAATCATTATATATATATATATATATATATATATATATATATATATATATATATATATATATAACTTCTCTATTCTTATACTATATATATATATATATATACATATATATATATAAACTTCAATTGAAATATATATTTGCCTTAATTACAAGATGGAGGAGTTTGAGCGATTATCTGTAATTAAGCCCTTTAAAGCTAGATTTGATCTTGATAAACTGCCGAACCTAAATTTAGTTTTTCGATGCAAGATCTGGCTTTAACGAATAGGGATATAACTGATCGTATCCATGAAGCCAAGAAGGAACTTCGCGACAATGGTGAGGTTCAAGTGTGGTCAACATTCAGAATCACGAGTGTCGTCGAAGGTACAATGAATGACCAACGAGCAGCGACGATTATTAATTATCTAGACAATGAATGACACTTTTTAGAATAAAATTTATTGCGGTGACAGACGACGACACCTGGGGTATCCGTGACAAACGTGATCCTGTCCGACTTCACACTGGAAATAATATTGTCAGGTTAAATAAAATTCCAAACCAGGAATGTTGACTGGGATTGACAAACCGTATTATGAACGAGCATATCCTGTACCTGCAGTTGCTTATGCTATGTATCCGCTAAATGTTAACCTAGCGTTGATGATCTGAAACCGATGAAACTGTCAAGGCTAAACTGTGTAGCTGAGCGAGTTACAGAACACTTCACAAACGTTTTAGTGGAAACGGTTTAACGGGTCTAACACGTAAAAAAATAAATGAATGGGCAGAAACAGTGAAAGATACCGGAGCGTCTATCAACGACGTTGCTGAGCTGGGGAAAAACTGAATTTTCCAATAACAGCGAAGACGTTAACGGGGGAAGTTTTATACGAATCGAAATATAAATCAAGGGAACTCCGATAGAGATTATTGATGACAACGCACATGCATGGACATCGGCAGTAACAATATTTCCACGAGACCGAACAGTTAAATTTTATAATGATTATATGTTTAATTTTATCAGAAATATCAGTAAGAGTCATTCTGTGTCCATGTGGCTGTTTTAAAGTCCAAAATCTGTAAACTATGATCAATTTGTGCGGCCCAAAGGAGACATTTATCGTACAGAATCTCTATACGAAGAAATAAGAAATCTTGCGTCGAAATATGCCGATGATACTGAACAATTACTCAGTAATTGTTTTACCGTTCCGCCAGTTGCTGCCCACGCTGCCCAGGAGAAAAATTCATGGTCGCCGACAAGATCGGATTTTCTTGAAGATATCCAAAGCAGTTTGGTCGAATACGGACATGGTGGATTGTGGAATACTAAATACGATCATAGAAATGTTATCTCGGTTGATATGGTAGCGTGTTATGCTGGAAGTTTTCTTAGATATGGAGAGTGTTCTTAATACTTCAAGAAATTTGGACATCCAACACAGGAGATGACCAGAGTTGCGATAAATGGACACTTACCAAATTTTGACCTGACTGGATTCGCCTGTATAGAGCCATTCGAGTTTGCACCGAAAAACCTTCATCCGATTGTTTATGCGTAGTTTGGAAGACATTTTTCTGAAAAATGTTGGGCCCCAATTGTTTTATTGCGATACATGCTTGATGTACAAATATTGATATCTTTGAAAGTGAATGAAGCAATGTTATCATATCGTTCACAGAAACAAGTTTGGTTGCCACAACAAAAGAAATATTCTGATGATGAAAATCCTGATATGACTGATTATGTTAATAAAGTTGCAAAGGATCTCGGCAGAAAAATAATCGGTAAGTTTACTCAGGGTAGTTCATGTGATCATAAAAGACATTGTACAAGATTAATCATCGACGATACTGAACTTGATTTTATAATTGCTGATACAACAGAGAAAGGTATATTTTATAAGTCGAAGTAATGCTTATTTATCGGACGGAACTAAATTAGGTACATTTGTGAGTTACACTGATGGTGACTCACCGCAGGTTATTCATTTAAGATCTTCGATGCTAGCGTACGTTTCAAAAAATGTATTATCGTAGATAAACAGATTTTCTGATACCGCAGTTGGAGTCGCCACAGATTCATTTTATATAAATAAAAAATATCCGGATTTGTTAGAACAATGACATATTAGCAATTATGCATCATGGGGCGAATGGAGAATAAAACGAGAAAATATACTTAGTTATTCTGAATCTGCCGACGTTGAAATTAAGGGGATATATTACAAGAATAATCAAATATCAGAACTGTCATCTGCACCATCGATGTATGATCCTGTGACCAGACATAAGACTGTTTATCTCAATGGACCTGGAGGTTCTGGTAAAACAACATGTGCGATTGAATTATTTAAAAATTTTGATATTGTTGTTTTGACACTCACACATAGACTCGCCAGAGAAATGAGTGAACGCGGAGTAAAATCTCAAACTTATCATAGTTTCTTTAGATGGTGCGGAGACGCATGGACTCCTGAACGAATGGGTGAAAAATACATTCTAAAGATTATTATCTGGTATGAAATATGTACGGCATCGTTGGAAGTATTAAAAATGTTTTTTGATTGGCTATTGGCGAAAAATACTGCTGTGATAATGTTTGGTGATAATGGTCAACCGCCACCTTTTGTTGGACCCTCTCCGCATGAATTATTAAAAACATTTGTAGATTATTACGAAGAAATAACTGATGATCATGGAGCTATTGATGAACTAGTGAAAGAATTTAAAAGGTTAATCAGACTGCAGCCAGATAGGATTCAATGTGAGATAATGCGTAAAGTAATTCCAGGAACTCCTATAAATGATTTTTGGAATTTATAGAGGCCTGCTGATTTGATAGTTTCAAGTAGAAAGATAGTTCGTGATACACTTCAAAAACAATTATTTCTGTTACATAAGGAAAACTTTTCCAACCTACCTGTACGATTGTGTTATCGCCCAGCAGATACTTGATGACAGAATATTGAAGTTGAAATTCCTGGCATTAACGAGAAACAAAATTTTGTATTAAAGGATATTCTTTTAGTTCCTGTCAGTGCTGTTGAGAGCGCGTTAACGATGGACAAAACTCCATGGACACTAGGATACGCTATATCGATCCATTCGTCACAAGGATTAACTAATTCTGATACAAATATTTGGATTATTGATGATCGTATTAAATGGTCAAATTTAGTTTATCTCGCAGTGTCTCGAGTCAAAAGAATACCTCAACTGCTGACGGTTATCATAGACTTCACAGAAAATAATTATCAAACTGCTAGCAATGGCGATGATGTAATAAATAAAAAATTATCTAGTTATAAACAATGTGACCAAAAAAAAAAAAAAATAAGCGCGTCTTTTACTCGATGCTGAATTTATCATGACACTGAAACAACGACAAAATAATCATTGTGCAAGGTGTAACACAGTAATGTTGTGGCAGTATTCGAATAATAATCCAAGACAATTTACCGTTAATAGAATTAATAGTAGTCTTGGTCACACACGCGAAAATGTGATGCTGACCTGTCTTGAGTGTAATCGACGTAGTGGTGCCAGTTTACAAAAGTGAACGCTGTGGCAATTGTGTGTCTTCAGGAATGACTTGTAATTGTTCACGTACAAATCTACGTTGAGGAGCAGTTGAATCTAATCTGTAGATTGCAGGTCTACCCGTGGATCTTACCACGCTGGAAATTTTATATGTGGTCACACTCCAAATGGGATTAGTTGCTCTTTTTACCATCTTCAAGTTCACCAGGTTCATATAAATATCTTACAGTCACATTACCTAGTACTGGTTGTTTTGAGAAAGAGTCATTTTGTTGTATTGGTTATGCTTTTTTTTGTGATTGCATTGGTTGGTATGAAACCTACCATGAAGGCAGTTGCACGAGTAATTTCATTATATAACGCAGGTATCACACTTGGTAGACTTGCAACCCATTCACCAGATCTTTTGTCTTTCTGAACTTGATTTAGGGATATTTCCTGCGCATACTGATATCCAAATAACCGCTCAGCAAGTGTTCGATTAAATCGTTCAAAGGTTGCCTGATCACGACGAATTGCGGTGTGTCCTCATCTGATTTTGACGTTATGTTATTTCATCAGAGATGATACTGCACCAAGAAATTCTTTGCCAGGATCAACCTGTAATAGTTGTAGACATCGTAGACCACCACGTTGATAAATTCGTTCAAACGCAGATGCAACTTCAGTTGCTGTTGTAGTTGATAGCGGCTCTGCTTCTTTATATCTACTTGTAACGTCAACAACAGTTAACGTGTATTTGTATGTGCATGATTGACGTCTACCAAGTTAATGGTATCGTGTGGTAAAAACAAAATGTCTGCTTGATGAACTTCATTGGGAGTGCTGACATCAAAATGTGCATACTGAATTGTTTTAGGTGGTGGTAGATAAATTTGCCATATTGCCTGTCGGGCTAACCAGCTTGTAGCAACAGAACGTGAAACACCTGCTGCGTCAGCAAGTTTACTAATCGCTACTTTACCCCTCCAATATCCTCTTGGGCTATAATAAATCGATTCCATTATAATAATAACAATAATCTGTTGATTAATTACCGGCCCCTAGCACTAGTTTACCTTTCATCGTAAATTTTACTAGAAAGCAAGCAAGTTTTTCTCTGAGAGATTTATTTTTTATGGAATTTAATGAGGGAATCAACTTCACATCTGCAATATGTCGTTGTTGTAAATCTTTACTTTTAAAAGCGACATCATGAACATGGCATACTTGATCAATCGCATTTATTTAATACTCTCCAGGCCTTGGTTGGTCTCGTTCGTCAAGTCGGATATCAAGTCGGGTTCTAGGACCACAATAACTGTATCCAGAAAGATGTTTTTCTTCTGGGTATTTAGCCCATGGAGCTCCTGGTAATTTTCCTAGTGAAGCAGAGATATCACCACCCATGACATCCGTCAGGCGAGACGAAATAAATTTGTATTTTTTTGTACCACATTTCACACACTTGCCTGTAAGTGCACGTTTTATTTTATTTTTTGTTATTATTGTTATTAATGCATTGGTGGTGGTGGATACTCTGCATCGAACACAATATAAATCCATATTATTTATTATATATTTGTACAACATGGATATCATTGATTTATCAGCGACACGAAAGCAAGAACCAGTCAAGCATCATCCAGCGCTACCAAATTCTATCAGAGCAATTATCATAAGTCAATCTGGGTCTGGAAAGATGCAATTATTGCTTAATCTGATAATGAGATGGCTCAAGTGGGATAAGTTATATTTAGTAGCACCATTTGTATATGATCAGAGATGATATGACGTGCTTAACGATTTTAATGAAAATACGAAGTTGCTGGATGAAGACGGCAACACCGATGATGTTGTTGATTTTATCACCGATATTAATGAAGCCCCATCTGTAGATGACTTAGATGGATTTATTAATAATCTTGTAGTATACGATGATGTAATGCTGGACAAACAATCAAATCCAGCTCGGATATTTTCTCGAGGCAGACACAAAAATACTGATGTTATATATGTTACTCAGCGATATACACAAATACCTAAAGTGATCAGAGATAATTGCAATATTTTAGTTGTGTTTAATGGAGTCGATACACATACTCTGCGAAACATTCATCAGACTTGGTGTTCAGGAGACATGGATAACAATGAAGTTCAAAAACTTCTTTTCAAAAGCACAAGCTACCCCACACTTATTTATCACCATAAATTTACACGATCCTAGTTCGAGGTATCGTATAGGTCTCAATAAAAGTTTTGGTTGACACTACATGGGCAGGGAAGGTGACGACCAACAGTGAGTGGGCGAAGAGCAAACAAACACGCATACAAAAAATGAAAACACAAGCGTCAATAATAAAGTAACAAACTGAGCTAACCCAATTAGATAAATCTCGGTCGGTTAGTGGCTTCAGCTTGGCGTTATTGACCTTGTATTTTCAGTCTTCATAGGAACCTTTATTTTTGCGAACGTCCCCTTCTAGGCAAGTGGCCTGTTCACCCTCCTTGCTGCTATATAACCTTTTATCTGATCTATGTAGGTTCATACTTTTAGATATTTGTTGACTGGTTTGTCCGATAT
Organism: Megalonaias nervosa; assembly: GCA_016617855.1. NCBI lineage: Eukaryota > Metazoa > Mollusca > Bivalvia > Unionida > Unionidae > Megalonaias > Megalonaias nervosa. The sequence goes on from JAECUM010057292.1 coordinate 16,014, forward strand.
ATTGGATGCCACAGTTTTTGCATGTGATCAAATAAATAACATTCGATGTTGTACAATTAGTATCACAATGCATATTAAATCCTTCTTTCGTATTAGTACTATTGAAAGAAGTATTTTCATTAATAAAAAAAACTGACATCTAGGTCTATTACATTAGATGATGATCCATTTTTATATGATGTTTTTCTAGTTTAGAATTAGGAAATCTTTAAGGTTTTTAATCCTTTTATAAGCAACTTCGGGTTTGCTTTCATGTAGCGATTTAACACTTGCTTTACATGATAACTTTAATAAATCCCATTATTTATTGATAATTATGCAAACTTGGATTATATTCAACAACAATAGGAATAATATCTTCATTTCTATTTTTGATTTTACATTGTAAAGATCTTGGTTGTGTAAGAGAAGATACTTTTTGGAAAGCAATATTAATGATGTTGAAAGGGTAATTTCTATCTAAATAATGCTGACCTAACTCTGTCAAAGATGTTTAAAAACAATTTTCATCCGAAATAATTCTCCTACATCTTTTAGCCTGACTATTTGGTATCCTATTTTTACATGATTTAGGATGACATGAAGAATATTCAACATATTGATGAATATTCGTGCTTTTAACATGAACCATGGTAGCTATGTAATTATTTTCATTTTTCACGACCTCTAAGTCCGAAAATGATACTTTAGTTTTAGACACACTGAATGTAAATTTTATTGTTAGATGTAATGTATTTAAACAGTCTACAAAATAATAAAGGTCTTCTAATGAATAACTCCAAACCATAAAGATATCGTCTACAAATCTTAACCAAACATCTGGTTTTAAGAGGCATTGATTTAAAAAGTCATTTTCTAATTTCCCCATAAATAAAGATGCATAGAAAGATGTCATAGGACTACTGTTCCCAATTTTTGCAGATAGTTCGTATTACCAAATTAAAAAAATTATTTTCGAGCACAAGTTTTATCAAATCATAAACATGTTCTTTTGATAGATTACATGTATGCTCGTTTTCTTCAAGATAATATTTGTACGCTTCGATACCATCATTGTGTGGTAAATTCGTGTAGAGTGAAACTAGGAATGAATTTTCAGTTAGTTTATTTAAAGATTTTAATTTGATATGAAATCAAAAGTGTCTTTCACATATGAAGGTAGTGATTTCATCAGTGACTGTAAAATATGATCAATATATTGCGATATGTTATTTGTAATTGAGTTACATATAGAAATAATGGGTCTACCTGGATACCATAAAGGTAGTGACTTATGAACCGTTTTATGTATTTTGGGTAGAATTGATAACCGAGATGTGCGTATTATATTTGGGAAGATATCTAGTTCACCATATATGGAGCAATTGTGAGATTTCATTAATACATTTGCTTATTTTTCTTTAATTTATTCAGAAGGATTATAGGAATGTTTTGTATAATATACTTCATCATTTAATTGTCTTCCTACTTCTTTAATATAATCCTCCTTATTCATTATTACTATGGTGCTAGACTTATCAGCATTGTTAATAATAATACTTTCGTTTTATGATAAGGCATTTAGTTCTTCTTTAGATATGTTTGTAAACTGTTTTCTTTTAGGACTGCTGTTTAAAATTTCTTCTTTAGTTTCTTCAATATAAAAATCAAAATAAATATCTCGTCCACTAGAAGGTGTAAATGATAATTCTTTTTTTATTGAAGAAAGGCTTATTTTGTGGATGAAAACTATTTTCATATTGTGAATATGTACATGACTGTGAGAAAAATTCTTTTAATTTTAATGATCTAATATATTTAACAAATGCTTCTGCTAAATTAATATTATCATGCACTTTGGTTCTCGGACAATGTGATAACCCCTTACCTAGAAGTATGTAATTACTATTAGTTAGAATTCAATTAGAAAGGTTTAACACAGTTTCTGTTCCTCTTTCGATTTCCTTTATCTTTTCTTTTCTTTCCTCCATCTGTTCTTGTTTTGTATTTTAATAAAATAAATAAATACAAAAAATTATATATATGCACGCACACTTTAACTGATACTGTAATTATAATTTTTAATTCTAGGTATTTATTTGCTGTACATTTGCAACATGACTAAATTTTCCACGCAGTCTCAATACTGAACATGATATTAATGGTATACATTTACACTAGATTCCAGATGAGTATTTTGTATGTCAAACACTCCTGAATGCTATATGCAAGGCTTTTGGCGGCCATTTCCTCATAAAAGTTCCCATGGAATATGCTTCAGAATAACTGTCAATTATTTGTTTTTTGTACTGTCACGCAGATATAAAAGACTACAAGATTCTTGTTAATCTTTTCTCAGGTTATGTCATTTTGAAATATGCAACACTATAATGCAGGTCATGATTATTTCTTTTGGAAATAGTTTTGCATTTTTCGTTAATTGGTTTCAACTTTGTAAAAATTGAATATACCTTAATTAATTTTCCCCATTTATGTTTTGTAGTGATCAAATATTAGAGTCAGAATAGAATGTATGTGTTTGGGTGTCTTGATGTCAAGGAAATGGAAAACTTTTATTTTACGTTTCTTAAAGGCATTAACAAAATATTAAGAACTTACTGATTGGTAATTGAATACACTCATCCTATGTTTTCTCTGAAATTTGTCAGTTTTCCTTACAAAGATAAGATACGTACCATCATGAAGCTTGCTTCAGAAACGTAACCACCACCTCCCCCGAACAATCAAATAACAAATAAATTAAACTTCTTTCTACTTACGAGTGTCTTAAATGTTAGTTTGGCCCCCAGATGCGATACTTAAATTCTTGGAATCTGATTGTCTGTAACTTGGGTATGATAGATTGGCGCAGTTTTGAAAATAACTTTTAAGAAAACTATTATTTGCACATATGCATTGCATTTCAGATATTAATGAATGTGAATTAACCCCTTGTGAACATGGAGAGTGCACAAATACGGCTGGTTCATACTCATGCGACTGCCAAAAAGGTTGGCGTGGAAAGAACTGCGCGGATGGTATGATATGCCTCAGATATATGTGTCCAATCATATTCTTCTTATTCAACCTCCTCCTCGTCCACCCCATTCATCTTTCTTCTTCAATATGGTCGTTGTAATCACAACCATACCATAATCTTTTTCCTCCTCGGGCCCCTTCTTTGTCTTCATAATATATTTCGTGGTCTTCAGTTGTCATCATAATCACCAACATCATTTTCCTCCTCGACCTCACTTTCTTCACAGTCATTGTCAAGTTATCAGAATCATAATCTAGTTACAACGACTTATTAAAGAACTATTTAGCATTGCAGATAATACACTCCATTCATATGTCTAAATGGAAGAATTATTAATTCCTACTGAAATAAACCATTCATGTGGTACATCTCTGCAAGAACGGGTACAATGTATAACGGAGCATTAGACAGTGTTGGACAAGGTTCTCGGGCCTGCAGGCACCAAATCAGTCAAACGAAATTGGATCCACTGCAATACAATATAATGAAATCAACCACGTGTACATGCTAAAGGTGTACATATTGGATATATTGCGTGGTTTTATAATGCTATACGTGCAACATGAAATAAAATATTTGCTTCATAAAAAAAGTTTTTAACTTATTTCGCTCAATACGTTGTGCATAAACCCACGCTACAAAAGTGATCGACAATCAGTAAAGCTCTAGATTGTTAACTACATTACAGATAAATAACGATGAATAAAATATTTACCCCAAAGCCAATCATACGAAATTGTTTAGCTCAACCTAAGAATTGCAGATTTACGCTTTATCATAATTTTGCATGTATTGCAATGTCAGACGATGATAGTAATAGAAATGCTTTCTGATATTGCCTCTACTCTTGCTGCTACTTGCGGTTCTAGCTCTACTAATCATCGCTTTCATTGCGAGAAGAAGGAGGAGACGGTAATCGCTTCTTACTTGTAATATAGGTCTCCTTTTTGACAATAATCCATCAGGAAACATTATATGCAAACCTATCCAAGTTGTTTTTGTCTATTTATTTTCAATGATAATTGTAACATAAAATAGAATATTGGTAAAGGCAGTTAGATCGAAAAGATTTTAATTACTGATATGTCTTGATGAATCTAAATCAATATAAGCAAAGAATTTACCAGCAAATAGTTATATAAATGTCATAAATAGGTATTTTTTTAATTCTACTATGTAACATCGTATTTAGACAGAATAATGCAAAATTCATAACACATGTACACTTTTGGATCATGTTTCTTATAGGACAAAACAAATTATACATTTCTGTTTGTGTTACCATACTGAACTCTGCATAACGTTTGGGGTTAACGAATCTGTGATCGCTGCGTCCTATTTTTTGTTGGTCAAATAGCAAACGTTTGGAAATGCTGCTTTACATAATGACATATGGTTTCTTTATAATTTTAAAACATTAAACTTCTAGACCATTTACACTAGTGCCGTATGGTGTAATACACACGGTACAACATCGAGGCGGTTTAAAATACTGACTAGTGGTGTAATACACACCATACAAATTCGAGACGATTTACATTAATTGGTAATGGTGCAATACACACTGTACATCTTTGAAACGGTTTACATTACTGACAAATGGTCTAATACACACGGTATAACTTTGTCCATGCAGCATGGGTTACCGATCTTCCATTTGCTTTCTATACGGGAACTTGGCTTGTACATTTCATAAAATGCATTCTTTTCATATGTTAGGGCTAACAAAACGAGCGATTCTACAACGACTCTTAACAGTGAAACACCGTCTGAGTTCAATGGTATGTGTGTTTTTATATTTTGTCCCGACCTGGATCATGCATTAAGGCATTAAGTTCTAGTAAAGTGTGTTCTGTGAGGCTCTAATAGGAACATAAAGTAGTCTTTACCGAGGAATAAAAAGTGGTGAATCATGAAATAAAGTCTATTTTATGTTGACTTTGCTGAATGGAAATCCCTTGTCTTTAGAATGTAGTCAATGCCATCGTAGGAGCAAATATGGTCCTTATATATATGTCTACTCATTTGTCGATACTGAACATGCATATCTTTTTAGAGCCATTCACGAATTAGAATATTCCTGTTTTTAATCGACAAGAAAAATAAAGACTATAGTCAAGAACGTACAGATAATGCGTAGAAAAAGCACCAGAAGATAGACACTAATCTCAGGTCAGGGGAGAATGGTGGGGGCTGCAATTGTATATACTATTTAAACAGCCCTACAACATTTTGCACTTTTCCTTTCATTTTGACTACAGTCATAAAACGCGAATGTTACTTTCAGTGACTGGATGGAAGCATGGATCTTTGGGAGCATCGCTTCCAGCCTCGATGATACCAAGCTCGATCTTCAACAAGTTATTGATACCAGAATACCAATAATATAACCAATAATATAACTAAGCTAGGATTACAACGGAAAAGAACGGTGGGAATTTAGCACTCTGAAACGAGATGAAGCAGCCTAGTACATCACTTTCGGACATATTATCGGTGTGTTTATTGTCTTTTAAAATAGAATCATGTCTTTGAATTATATTCAATGTTTTTGTTCTTTAAAATATTTACAACGATTTATAGCTATCTAACTAGACGAGTAAACCAAAATCTATTATTCTGTAATTATTCTGATGTATGCTCAAGAATTCAGGAATAGCAGACACTCCAAACAAACCTATAGTGGCACATATGAAAAGAAGAGTCTGGTTTTTCGTACAAATAACGGATTTTTCTTTTTTGTTTATCTGATATAAAGCTATACTAATAAAAAATGTGAAGTATGTGGGTGTACATGTCGAAGCGTTAGGCTACAAGATAAGAATGTTCCACAAAACTCCCCACATTTTATGTTCAAATGTAGGAAACGGCACAGCTAAGCTATAAATTGATAAAATTCAAATTCAATTTGCTTGTGCCTGAAATTTCTCCAAGTTTACAGAGAACAAAGACAATGTATTGCTTTCACAAAATGACTTAAAATAATATTGATGGCTGTTTGATACCTCCAGCTGCGGCATCTTTCCATCAACCACCGCGACAGAGGTGAGAAAATTGAAGCTTGGAGGGTAGGTTCTCGACATTTCAAAATTTGTTTTCAGGTTTCTAATTATTGTATATTGTATATTTATGTAATATATTATGTCATAAATTTGTAGAGACACATACATTTTGAATAAACCGGTTTCATTTAATTGATTATTGCATTGGTTTTCTTTCTTTTCATCTTTGAAATTAAATATGTCTATGCAATATTTAAGAATGAGTCATTAATGAAAAAGTCATACATAATTCGTTTTCTGGTGAAATTTGTTTTTAAACGTAGAGGCTCGTCTTAGAGTTTCATTTCTTTTGAAATTAGTTAAACACATTGAATACATTGTCTCCTTGGCCTGAAATATTCAACATTTAATATATTAAATAATTGTGACATGAAAACAGATTTGTAAGAATTTATTTATTACATGATGGATATATTTTTTATAAACTGTTTTAAGAAATTGCATTTATTTAAGCCAGGTATTTAAGCATACTTTAATAAGATTACAAGTATGCCGTTCTGTTGCGCCATGGAGATATTTATGACAAGAAATCCCAACGGTTGTCTATATAATGTTAAACACCTCCCGTGCATGCACATACATATTTTTGAAATGGCATCAGCCTAATAATTATGAAATCTTTCAAAACAACAAGTAGAGCGTGAAAAAGTACCAGTGCATGATGCGGGTTTCATTGCAGGGAACAGAGTTGTTATTGTGTTTCCATCTATGAAATCTGTCGAAAAAGATTTTTCCCTTCTTTCAGGCTTATAATTTATAAAAAAAACTGTAGGCAAAAATCCTGCAAAATGCTATATCTAGCCTACTTCTCTGGTATATAATCCCAAAATGTAATACAATTTACGTTTGGTTGGTGCTAACAAAGGTGATAAAGGTGAATACACCCATAACATTTATAATCACACACGCAACAGTGCCTAAGAATCTGTTAGATATTAATCCAAACCAAAAGAAAATATTCAAAGGAGCATGAAAATCACATATAAGTATTTTCTAGCTATTTGTAAGGGAGCCGCGGTAGCACAATTGACACAAAGTTGGACTCAAAATGAAAGGGTGTTCGTGTGTTCCAGAGAAAAAAAACGTAGCTCCCATTTTCTTGGCAAGATATGGCCAATAAAGTGCTGAAAGTACCCAATCCACTACCGACGTGTACTTTTACCTGTTGTGGTTTCAAATGTGATTAATCTCATTCTATTTCATAACGCTATATTGAAAGTGTTTTTGATCAGTATGAGGATCATATCTTAAAAAGACAGTACAAGGAATAGTAATGCAAATAATTTGTCATTAGAATCGGAGATTTTAATTGCTCCGGTGGCCTAGTGGTAGAGCGTCCGCCTCGGATGCGGGAGGTCGCGGGTTCGATCCCTGGCTGAGTCATACCAAATACTTACAAAAATGGTACTAACAGCTGCCTCGCTTGGCGCTCAGCATTAAGAGGTTAGTGTTAGGACTGGTCGGCTTGGTGTCAGAATAATGTGACTGGGTGGGACATGATGCTATATGTCTGCGGCATGATGCCCCAGTGCTAGACATCACTATAAACTGTCACACTGCAGACATCGTAGCGATATGACTGAAAAATTGTTAAAGCTACGTTAAAAATCTAAATAACACACACACACACACACACACACACACACACACACGCACACAGAAAC
>JAECUM010057294.1:0-19880 GCA_016617855.1 Megalonaias nervosa
GGAACCACTCCCCGATGAGCTTCAAACACGAAACGATGTCGGAACATCGTCTCTCTCACTCCGTGGACAAACAAGCACACGATGGAATATCCAGTCGTGATAAACCTAACCACGTGTCTGATTTCAGTGAGCCCTCTCCGTACACCTGCTTCCTCGTTCGCTTCTTAACGACTGAACACAGGATGTACCATCCAGGGAAACGCTATTTCCTGATCCATTCTTAATCTTAAATAAAAACTCATTAAACTGCTCTGAATGGTTTTTGGATTTCTGGGTCGTTCTAGTTAAAAATATTTAATGTAATATTTAATCGATTGGATGTTTCTACCACCACAGCGATCATACACTTGGAGTTGACCTCTAACTCCTTCCTGACATCCCAAACAGGGTTTCATACCAGGACTTCCACGCTTTATGACAACATAATGCTGAGCGCAGTGCTCTCTAGTACAAGACCTGCTGCACTTCTTCGTGCTACCCTGAGGCAACCACACACACTTTTGTGTCCCACTAATAGGCATGATGCCATGTAATGAAGATTAAATTTATTTCCATGACAAAATAAATAAGCAATTATAGACATGTCAAAGTGAACAAGCAATTAGAGAAATAAAATACAGGACTATGTATATAAGCATCTCTATCGTTGCAAGGATAGACCAAATCTTGTCCTAAGCAGCAATGAGAAGCAGAATTCTACATCAGGTTGGTGCCGCTCCAGGAAGAGATTTTATCCTCCGTCACGATATTGCTCGGCAACTCAAGGCCATCGCTCAATCGTTGCCATGAATAAAGTTGTCAGATACTAAAGTGCCTTATTCCAGATCGAATGCCGCTCTGTACGAGCTAATCGAAAGCGTCCTACGCGACTTCAAGGCGATGCCAAAGAAGAATCCCTCACGTCGTCAACTCGTCAAAGAGTACAAGACCATTGCAGGACGAGAGATCCTCACTACGCAGCAGTACATAAAGCAACTGGGAGACAAATACCAAGCGCTCACGGAAAAAACCGCTAAGCCTTCCAAACTCCTTCGACTTCAACACAAGATCCTCAGCCGATCACGAAGAGCAGATATCGAAAATAAAAAATACCCAAAATTGATCCACAAGCCCTCCAGCGGAAACGTGATTAGATAACACGTCCTTCACCCCCTAGACGCGTTGAAAAAGCATACGGAGGTGCTGATAAAGGATTTATTTACGATCATTACCATATCCTTCAGCGCTGAGTTGGCAAAGAACTCCTGCAACGCAATTTACACTCTACTATCTAGTCAGAACTGTGCACCCACACAGCCATTAAACTCGGAGTCGCCTTCAACATTCATCTCGTCAATGAACACAAAAGCATCGACCCGTGGATCCGATCCAAATCCTTGATCGTGTATCGCAGTGGTGATTTAACAACATCGTCGACATCGCTTGGTCGTTTATCCCACGCCACATCGATGACTATCAACACTCAGAATCGGTTTGGATCCTCGGCGTAATCAATTCTATCTCGTTTCAAACTTCCAAATTCACACCTTTGCGTGGAAGTTTTTTATGTGCCTCTCCCCAAATCCATCTTGAACACTAAAGCCTGCATTAACGTCAAGAATAACGATGACTACTATTTCGTGTGGGATACCCTTTCTGCGCTACATCCTGCAGAGGACAATGCCGATCGCGTATCCAAGTACAAGCCGTATTTTGATACCCCAAAACCACCAGAACCATCTTTCCAGCAGCAGTCAAAGACGTTCCTAAACTAGACTCGCTCAACGAGGGACTTTCCATCAGTGTATTCGGACCAGATGAAAAAAAACAGGCGATAAGCAGTTCGTGGTCTGTCTGCTGCTGATCTCCAAAACAGCCTCACAATGAAGCATCAATTTACTACATTATCAATACCATTTCGTGTGCATCAAAGACTTCAGTCGATTATGTCGATCCTAATACACACAGCATAAAAGTATAGTTATTTATGTTATCGCTGCTTACAATGCTTTGCTGGAAAAAGTAGAATGACCCTTCCCAGATCCTAGCTGTTCTTTTACTCAGGTAGAATACAAACACGTCCTATGCTCGATTGGGTTGAAGTTATGCTGTTCCGTCGACCGATCCTTGTCGTCAGAGTATAGCCAGTATTGCCCAGGTCGATGTGTTCCGTCAGCAATTCCGGTTGCCCTGAGGGAGAGAGACAATATTTGCACACGTATGGATACTGCGAACACACGTCCAAGTATCTGATTTCTTCTCATTTCTCTTCGTCGGCTTTTTACAGCAAACAGGTGGCATTCGTTCGTCCTCCGTACAAGCTGTCCCTCGGGTTCAGTGAGTCCTCCAGCTTGTAACTTTTAAACTCCGGATCGGTTTTCAATCGGTGATCGTACTCGTGTTCCCACATTTCTACCACTTGGTATCCTTGCACTTCTAACTTCAAGCGCCGCTGACAAGTGGCCTGGTACAAGTCATCCATGGTCCGTTGCAATAACTGATTTATAGTGTCATGTTGAGGGTAGCAGATGGGACATCCTTGAAATAAGCACCCGTTAAACTCGTACACGATCTTGGGATTTTCTAAGTTCCAACCATCCACCGAATACCTTCAAATGGTCTTTATGCCTCCTCCGTTGCGAGCGTGTTGGATCCATTTTTCCACAGCAACGCCGTGAAATGTCCACGTCGGATCGACAATCCTTTAACATTTCTTCCTGAAAGTTGAAGGGGTCCGAGGCGTGAGTCTGGTACTAAGCATAGAAAGCTTCTCGTTGTTCGGTACGGTTGTTGTCGGGGTCGTAGTGGTGAGCCTCAGGCAAATGGAGTAGAACGGCATGTTGATTGACTTCGGTATTAAAATAGTGCGGGAAGTAGCCCTTCGCCTTTCTTTCATTCCAAACGTTTCAGGCATTCGGCTCAAAGGCAAGGCCAAGTAACTCATCGAATCTTTAAACTGCACTTATCCCACTTGCATGGAAATAATTTTAGCTCCGTTCAAAGTCACTTTAGGAAGATCGGTACTTGTTCCGTATAGTATATCAAAAGAAACTGTCCGTCGTATCTCGATAAATTGTGAGCCATAGCGATGACAATCTCGGTAACGTTCGATGTGCTTGACTCTACGTCTCGTCGATAGTGTCTAAGATCCATTGGGCGAAATCGGTCAGCGTGTTCGGTCCACGAAAGAATTTTTCACATTCTCCAGGAATCTTGCTGCAGTGAGGGCAATTACGAAAGATAGGCTCTTGGATACACTTCTGGCACACTCGGTGAGCCACGCAAAAATTAGGAATGTGAATACCAGACTCTTGCATGCATTGGAAATCAGCATAGATGAAATTGCCCTTCTTCTGGTCACCTTCTTCCTCTTTATGTTTGGAATGGTATTTTTGAATGTTGCACTCGTGTTCCAAGTCCACGATTTGGCAACAAATGTGACATAGTTTCTTTCCTGAACATACGTGAGTCTTGGCACAATTTGTACGTCCACAAGTAGGGCACAATCTCAGAAGTTGACAAGTATATTTCTGCTGTGAACCTTGCGTCTTCAGATGTTGTTGTTAACAGTCGGACTAACAAAGTATGCTGACAAGCTGGGCAATGCACTCGTTCTTGTCCTTCCTCAAGACAGGGTTTAGAGGCCAAACATCTCTCAAATTTCCATCCGCAATGCTCGTGTTGCTCTCGATTGTTATAACCATAACCACATTTCTCACAGTACTAACCATATGACAGGAATGCAGTGATACTGGTAATGGCATCAAAATATTCATCGTGATGATAGACGTGAATGTATTTTCCGTCTTTGAAATATTTGCCTCGAAAAACAGAGGTCCACGCACTTCTTGTGGGTGCACTTTCAATGTGTTGCGTGAAGCCAAGATGTCTTGCAATTTTTGCATTTCAGGAATGCCACAAGCGGTGTCTTGATGTAACAGGAGTTCTACTTCTCTTTGTTGTTTGGCTCGGTCCGATCGTTGAATAGTTTTCCAGGCTCCTTTCCATTCTGTCGTTCTTGTCAGCATACGTTCGTCCTACCACGATGGCACGGGCTAAACACATCTTGTCTTGAGGATTGTAAATTTGGACGAGGCTGCGTTTGATGCCGCGAAGGTCGTCTACCAATAACACCTTTTTGCGTCCTGTCCCTTGGGGAAGAGACACGTTGGTCATGAACAGTATCGCTTTTCCGTCGGTGATGTGAAACTTGTCGTTGGATTGTTGCACGTGTTGAATCTTGTCGATGACTTTAGAAGGCGTCAATTCTGATGGTCTGCTAAACTCGATCCAAAGGGGTGACTTCAAACTGTCGTGATGAATGGAAAGTCTCAAACGATCGTCTTCTTTTGCTTCACATTGCTGTTTCAGTGTGGTTAACAAAGAATTCCACACATCGGAGATGAACACTTCTGAGTTCTCTAGCGGTATGTCGGACTTGAAATCTTTAATCTTCACTGTGTACGTGCAGGCCGTGGTTCTAAATTTTCTAGAGAAGCATTTTTGCGTCTCTCGAATGTGGTAGTATTTTTCAGGGTTTACTGGTGGTGACTGCGGACTTTGGTTCGGTGCAGATTTTCCGGGTCTGGATTCTGGTTCACTCATGTCATCTTTAAAATCGCTGGGATGAATTTGAGTCAAAACTTCAGCTACTGTGCGAGGCGATAAATCACCTTTCTGCCTCTCACTGTCTTCTCCCTTCGTCGCGAAATGATACGACCGTTTCATTGTGACTGCATTACGTTTGAAACGCCATGGTCACCTTTAGATCCATGTCAAACCAGTGAATATGTAACGGGCTAGTATTCATTTCATTCTCAAACTGACCAACACGATGGAAGACCTCACACAGGTCGAACTTCTGATCAGAGCTTTGCGAGGTGTCAAGCGAAAGTTTTCTTCAGACAAGCCGACGGACAACTCCCCCTCCTTTCGTGATAAAAGTCAAGACACATGCTATATCTGTCAGAAGAAAGGGCATTGGGCTACATAATATCCTGTCCGTCAAAAACGCACGACCAGTGTCAAAAGAGACAAAAGTCAAGATACCTGTTATCATCGTCAAGAGAAAGGACATTGGTCTTCAGACTGCCCTAAGAAACAACAGAAGCAGGAGAAAGAAAAAGATGTGCCCTCGGCAAAAGAAGAACCTCGGCACGTCCATAGAGAAAGAGAGAGAAGAAAGAGAAGAAAAGAAGGTGAGAAAAGGTAAGGAAGAAGAGGAGGAAAACCTCTGAAAATGAAGAAATTCAAAAAGTAGAGAGTAAGCAAAAAAAGACGAAGTAGAAGTCTGTGAACTTTTTAAAAGTGCTGTGTTGTGATATTGGATTGTAAAATTTGTACCAGAATAGACCAGACAGAAGAAACATAAGTGTCTCTTGGTTGTGACATTTTTTTAGAACGACAAAGGACCTACATTCATGCACTCGTACACGTACATCATGGGCGAAAAGAGATTTTGAGTTTTAAATAATTTTGGCAAAATGAATACTAACTCTTCGAAAGAAGTGGGTGGCACTGATTGGGCCTTTGGGTGTTTGTTTTCTTCCCAAAAACAAACTCAGGAACGAGAATCAATCAGCGTTAACTGCCTTAAGCATTTGCCACAGCAATGGCCTACTTCTGGACTTGCTCCCGTCGATGATTTGGTAGAAATCACTAGGGCTGGTATCTCAGGCGTTGTAACCGGGTTTGGCTGTTTGGTTCGGGAAGGTCTTTTTCTCATGGGTTGTAATAAATAAATCTGATACATTTGTTTCAGACTTCTTAACTCTGCCAAAATGTCAAAGAGTGCCATTACCGTTTGAGTTTCACTGTTCTCCTTCTCTCCTAGACCGTGTTTCTTCTCTGCTTCTTCTTCCTCCTGTCGTTTCCTTCTTGCCTCTTCTTCTTCTCGCTGTTGCCGTTGACGGAGAAAAGCTTGATCTGCTTCATTTTGCTGTTGTAAAAATTTCTCCAATTCTTCTATCTGTCTCTGTTTAAAATCCTCTACGTGTGGTAAAGAAGAACAAGGTGGTGAAGGTGCTGGTACCGGAACAAATTCTTACCAAGTAGAGAGAAAATCTCCTAAATCCCAATTAGAGTCGACCTCTTCTGGAAGTAGATCTGTGTTGACTTTGGTAACCGCTGTTATACGATCGGTTCTCGTCACCACGGTCGGTGCACCCCAATTCATCGTGTTCTTAGTTTCCGTTATATTTCAAAAAACAAGGTCGCATCGATTCACTGCACACAGACGCTAGCACATCTATATAGGGAATGTGACGGCACTTGTAGCTCTCTTCGGATTGGAAGGAAAAACCTCACTCAGTAGCTGAATTTTGTAACACGTGTTTGGATTGCTGAACAATCTCAATCCGTTTCGATCCGCTCTTCCACTATAAACAAACGCATTTCACTTCATTCCCTTCACCTGTTCTCGTCACAAGATGTGGAAAAATGTTGAATCCTATATTCTCGTATCGTCGATGCTGTTCCGTACAGACTTACCCATGTATGTCAAATCAGCATGGACAATCATCCGGATCACCCATTGCTCAACGGGCCCAATATTGTTGTCGCTACAGGCCCAATTTTCCCCATGTTAAATTCCCCTTGTCGCTATAGTGCCTCCACCATGTTAAATTCCCCTTGCCACCATAGTGTCGGGGCACCTTTTTAACATGGACGGCACATTGTCTCTATAGTGCCCCATATACTACTGTAAGAGCTGGCCTTAAGTTACCCAGCTGGACTTGAGATACGATTAGTACTTCTGGATCAATATCCACGAATGTAGTTACAGACATTTTGTAGAGCATTTTTCCTGTTTGTTCTATGTGGTGATCCTAGACGGAGATTTAAGCAGTCTAGATATTGCTTAAAGGGCAAGTACCTATTATTTAGAATATGTGAGAGTGCACAGTGAATAATCAAGCATTGACGCAAACATTTATTATTTTAAGTTCAGCCTCTCAAAACAACATCCTGCTAACTTATGACAAGCACTTCAGAGAGACTGCGTGTTTAAAAATATTTTAGATTATCATATAATTTACTACCATTTGAATAGTGTACAATTAACCAGTACTAACTAACATCATATTGACTTGTCGACGAAAATCAGCTGCAGATCTTGCTGATTACGACTTCAATTGAGGGATTTCTTCCACGAAAGAAATATAAAGATTACAGGAAACAAAACTCAGGTTTCAAACTGTTTAGAAGATGTAATATTCTTGGGCCATAGACATACGTAGACATAGGTGTTTTTATATATTTCGTCTTGGACGAATTGCAAAATGTTGGTTATCAATGGTTGATATTTGGGATTGGAGGATCGTTTAAATTTCATCTGTGGTGAAATGTTTTCGTGAATAAAAACTGGGTCTTACCCATGAGCTGTTCTTATATTTACGTATTTATACTCAGAGTAGAATATAACTAGATTAATCAATAAACCTCAAATTTAATAGGTGCACGTGGTACTTAGGGCTCCTAACAAAGAAACGCTGCGCCATAGGTTAACATGAAGTCGGTGATATGGAGTCATACGGGTTATCATGTCTTAAAATTACCCATTGGTTTAAATCGGGATTATACTTTAGGGTAGGAGATTGATGGGGTTGTTACATGGGAGTGGCACTATAGGGTCATAACGGGAATTTAACATGGGACGAATAACAGCTGTAGATTGGTCTTTAGTTCCAAGAGATCGAGACAGGATCTAGACACCTCATATATAGCATTATTCCTATATCAAATTTCTATATACTTTAAACGTGAGAATATCCCAAGAAATTATTATGTTGATTTTACCATTGGAAGAAACCTGTCCAAGGCGTCATTCCATTGCGTGAATACAGACTAGTATAAGCCAATTTTTTTATTTTTTTTTTTTCTTTTTTTTTTTTTTTTTTTTAATGGGAGGGGTGATGGTGGGGGTGGAGGTGTCTTTTTTTCCAAAATTATATTATATAATAAAGTTACGTTGATTTTGGGCTTTATGATAAATTACATCTTCCTGCTATTATAACGTTATGAATTCAAAGTCAAGTGCTTTATTGATAATACATTGAGCTTGAATTTTTTTTTGCGGCATAGTAATACGAGGCTAACCTTAAAAGAAAATTTCACTTCGATATAGTATACATTTGGTTCACCTTATTGGTGTCAAATTCTTCTTTCGAGTGGTACAAAGTTTTATCTTTCTTCTAATAATACGATTAAAATAATTTAATTGAACGACTGTTTCTGTGATTTTTTGTTTTATATCTAAACCAGTGTTAATGCCACAATGCTTTGTAATCCTACCGTATAACATCCAATTAGGAATTTCAGAGAAAACAAAGGACTACCGGTTTTAGGGACTCTAATGTACATCGTATTTGTTTCTTAATGGACTCAGAATCAGTACTATACCAATTAGGAATTTCAGAGTAAACAAAGGACTACCGGTTTTTAGCGACTCTAATGTACATCGTATTTGTTTCTTAATGGACTCAGAATCAATACTATAGCACTGACATGTGTTCAATGGCATCGTTCTTTCTCAGGTTATAGATTAAACAATTGTAAGTGGGAATATCGTCTGAAGAGTGATCATTCCATCAGAAGACCAGGGATACATTTCTTACCATTAATGTTTCTTAGGCAATATATCTTATATAACCAATATAATCAAATCTTTCTGGATATATTCATTTTCATTATAAAGGTAGACACAACCTCGCTGTGTACCTTTTTTTTACTTTTATGAAGAGAAATCGAAGAAGTCATAAGATTTAATAGTTATGACAGAATAATAATAATAATAATAATAATAATAATAATAATAATACTAAAGAGGCATTAGTACATGGTTTAATCTTTAGAAACTCTAACGCTTAACAATATGAATTAGCACATAAGGATATCTGCAAGATAACAAATAACAAATCCTGAAATAACAACTAAAGAAAAAAAAAAAAACAACTGGATATCAATAAGGTAAGGAAATATTGTGAAGCTTTAAGTCTGTGCTTGCAGTCGAAGAGTGGGAATCTTAGGAGAACTCTTGTGTCAAATCACAATGTGAATGTATCTAAATTCAAGAGAGAAACTGTTCCAGGTTGATGTCACCCCGTGCGCAGAACACTGTTGTCGGGAAGGCTTGATTATGATAGTGGGAATAATGGACTTGATTATGATAGTAGAAATAATGAGATTACGTAAGTATCTAGAAGGGGTGTACACATGAATGCGATCAGATAGGTATGATTTAAAACCTAGAAGCAGTCAACGAAATAGAGCATGGAGAATAGACGTTATGCTTGATTCTGGAACTAATGGGTAGCCAGTCGAGGTCACAGATGGGTGGAAGGAGTGCCCTCTAATGGGCACACTAAGGATGACCCGAGCGGCTGTCTTTTCATTTTTAAAAGTTCGTGTAGTAGATACTTAGATGATCCAGGTGTAAGAGAATTACAATAGTCTAGAAATTACTGCCTGACACATGTGTTTGTTTGGCATCAACATACAGAAAATTACCATTGGAGCTGATGTGTCTTAGCCTCAGACCTGTAGCCTTGCATATGTTCATGACAGGGTGGTATAATGAGGGAGTACTATCTAGACTTACACACAGCATCGTACTGAGAGTCTGAGCATGATGTTGGTGTTACTGCTACTTATTGTTTGAGGTAAAAGATGGGACTGAGAAGGTTTTTGTGTGGTGATTAGAATGTCTTCAGCTTTTATCATCAGTCTTATGCAGCTTTATATATGCCCTTCATGAATTCAAATAACAAACGCATCTCTTTTCATCCTGGATGTTTGCATCAAGTTCGGTTATTTGACTATATTTGTTTATTCGGGTGTCATCAGCGTACAACTGAGAAGACACCGGATGACGATTACTTGAGAGGGGTTGAATGTATTAGGGTAATTCGATGGTTTCTTCAACAGAGCTTTACAATAGCAATTGTGAACAATTATAATTTCCCGCGTGAGAGAATTGCTAATAGCATCGATTAGCGATGACAACACTGAATATAACAATTGAACCAGCCGTGATATCGGAATATGATCAAATTCATCAGCAAAGTACGTAAGAAATCCGCGTAGACTGGCTCAAATTCTGTTCAAGGTTGCCTTGGAAATTCTAGCCCACAACCATGTGGTGATTGCGAATCGATTGAATTTGCATTATCAAGTTGGTCTCTAATGGTTTGCACCTGTCATGGAAGAAACTTGAAAGGAGGTCTGGAGCTTCTACAGGAGAGAATTTCTTTCGGAAGTGGTGTACATTTGTTCTTGATATAAGCATGTTAGTAATATTAAAGAGCTCTTCGCAGCCTGAACTTTCAATGATCTTAGTGATGAAGTAGGTTGAATTTGCTGCAAGAACTATGCAACATTCTTCTTAGAACCTTCACAAATATACTTATGCATAGTAAGACCTAATGAAATCAAAGCCTCCTGGCATGTCTTTTAAACAGTTCGAGGATGGTCATAACATTACTGTTCTATGGAAAACCCATCTGAATTGACGCTATGTACCTACCATCAGGGGCTTGTTTGTCAAGCGACGGACGCAATCAAGTATCATATTGTTCTGCTGTAGATAAGTTGCTAAGATTGCTTGGATGTAATATATATGTCTGGTTATTTGTATCGTGCATAGGTTTCTCTTAGCAGTGAACAGAGATGGAAGCTTAGGGAATGACACTTCAAGATGACATATGACGCAGAGGTAATCTGATGCGAGTTCCTGGGACACCAATATATACTGCTAAATATTGTCATTAGGTCTATGAAGAATGCAGCCTAATACGTGACCATGTTTATGAGCGGGTTGAACCACCGACTGCTTGAGGTTGAAAACATGAACGGAATCGAGACGCTCGATGTGTATGGGTTTTCAGGAGAGTTAAAGTGAAAGTTGAAATCTCAACGAATACTCTGGCTGTCACCTATGAAAAGTTCGTATTTCCAGGAGGTTTAGATCCTGCTTCAGAAGCAGAGATTTAGTTAGGGGTGAAACGATACACCTGTGCCGCGTATTTATACGATTCAGGATACACAGCCTGCAATACGATACACATCCATACACTTGATGGTCTTTCCATCTTTGAAAGGTAGGTGGTGCCCTTTTATGTATATTGACATACTGGTTGTATTTCTAGTATGCACATTACAGACAGAGATATAATTATGACATATTTATATGAAATTCTTATAAATGACAAGAAAACAAAAAAAAAACAAAAAAAAAAAATCAAAAAGACTACTTGCTGGCTGTCAGTGAGTTTTATTCAGCGTTTTAGGCCATTTAATGGTGGTTCCATTTAACTCACTTTAGCCACCAAGCCCTTTGTTTTGCAATGCGTGAATGCTTTGAAAACATCTTATTACCAATTTCATGTCTGACATAAACCTGGAAGACATTACGATGTTATTTTCAAAACAGAAGTAATAAAGCAACTTCCTTGTGCAAGAAAATCTCTTCTAGAACAAATCCGAGCATGGGAATGAGGATGAATACCAATAAAACCTATCACGCTATATTTGTTGCATATGCAAAAGACTGCTGTGGCCACAGGTACTTATATTAGTAGCGAAAAAGGAAAACTATTAACAACACCCAGTCCTGTTCAATAATTTTAGAAGAAAAAAAATTATACAAGGCAATAAACTTCAGCTTCTTGAAATCTTTGCTGATTCTGTGGTACTTTTATTTATTCCATCAACGACTTATTAACATTTTAAATCTTTCTGCATAAAATGAAAAATTCCAAATGTCTTCCCCATTTGCAGTTTAAGGAGAGATGCTGCCAGGATTATGCCTTAAGGGGGACTTCATTGTTTCTCACCGAAAGAAGGGAATAATAGAAAAGAAGGAGGGGGAGGATTCAGTCATGGTTAAATATTTACCTAACACTTCAATACTCCACTTTTTTAGAGCTCTACTGAAAGCAAAGTCTTTAACAGATGCCACCTTTAGTTGTATAAGTATTAATCTGTTAATTATTTCTGAGCATAATCTGTTCCTTATCTATGTATGAATATTTTGTTGCGCTTCCTTATGAAAGGTCATATGCATAGCTTGTTTGTCAGCTTGAAGATGTTGGGAAACTGATTTGTGTGGCTGTTATTTAGAATTTTCCAGAGCTCATACATATTATCTTTTGGATACATCTGCTCCAAAACAAGATTTTTCACAAACACAAATTGAATCAATAGTTTATTGACTACCATGCCAGATGTCTTATCTGTTCCATAATGCTTTAGTCCTATATAATGCTGTGTTAGGGCTTTTAGTCAATGAATGCCCTAGTCTGCTTGTATAGTTAGATTTATTCAAAATAAATACCTTTACTTCTTAATTTCAATTTTTTTTTTCATTCTTATTTATTCAATTACCTTAACCCTGATATGGATATATGATTTTGTAGCATATGATTCACAGAGCTTAATTGACTGAGACAGAAATGAAAATTGCATTCTGCTTGTAAATTATTTGTATTTGAATTAGGCTAAGTATTCTGCCCTTTCTACATTTAATTTCGGAATACCGCCCGCTGAAAGAAACTGACCGCCCTCTATTTTTTTTTTCATCCAACATGTACATCTGACTCGTATTTAACATCATTTTCAGGCTCAGAATCGCTCACTGGTATCTCCATTAACAATTTCCCAGCTCCAATAATCCAAAATACTTCATAACTTTAAAAATTATTGACGTCATTACTTTCACCAGCCAGTATTTCGCGAACAGAAACGTAATCAACCACGCTGGGAATCAGACATTTTGGGTTTTCAAGGTGGCCTGTATTTTATACACGCATTTGTAAAACTTTCTTCATGGAGGGTTCAAACTACGCCATAATGCTTATTCCAGGGCAAAATAAGCGATTCAAATTTAGTTCAACAACCATTTTTTGTCATGCTTTCACTTTCCTTGAATTTGCTGACGGCGAACGAACACTCTCAAGAGTCTTTTTCGCTTTAACCGATAAAAATGAGTGTCTAGGACTACAAATGCTGTTTCAGATGAATTATATATTTAAATAATAAGAAGGCGAACTAGTAATAATTATTCATAACTGCTGAAGACTAAAATAACTTATATACGGCAAGTATCGTTTTTATTGATTCTACATTTTTTGTATCGAAATGTGTATCCTTCAAGCAAAGGTATCGATGCATCGATATATCGATGAATCGTTTCTCCCTTAGATTTAATCAACTTTGTTTTGTTTTGACCAGGAAAAAGGCGGTAGAAGCAGAAAAAGTCAACTAAACTTCGTTTCATTTGTGTGTGACTTGGACCAGTTCATGCAAATTGTGGTCAAAATTGAAAGTTGCAGTATGATTAAGAAGGTTGCACATGGAGTTCTTTGTGAAGACATACATTTCACCTCCGCGGGGGAGATGGGGGAATGGCTTGATGGAGTAATCGGGTAGTGTTAGATCGCCAGATGTTTTAGCCATGTTTATGTGAGTAAAAAGATGCCGATATCCTGGCCATTGATAAATTTGACTATTTGTGTTATTCCAGATGTTTAGCTAACTGGGCATTGAATAATTTGATGCGTGGTTGATCAGACTTAAAGGTGCATGATTGAAGATGACTTTTGATTAAATTCTTCAAATTAACAGCCGAGTTTTCTTTTCGCTGGGAAAGGAAACGGCGAAAGGGAGATAACTGAAACCGGATTTGAACCAACGCTAATGTTGTCGCTTTTCTTTACATTTAAGTGAAGGTGAATGGAGTCCGAGGTCGTTTAGTCTAGTCTATAATGTAGCATGGAGCGCAGATGAGTAGTTATTTAATGTAATTATTGAGGGTCCATCATATCATAAAAGGGTAGATGGCGAGCATCAAGTTATAGAGATATGTTTAACAACGAAGGTGGTTGTCACAGTAGTGCAAGACGAATGAAAGAGTCTAATAGTTCTCGTTTCCAACGGAAAGTAGATGAAAAATATATTCCAACAGAATATCCAATGCAAGATGAAATGAATAACGTAGGCAAAGAGATCATCGAACATATATATCATAAAAATGCACATAATCTTGAGCAGCTGCCTCAAGCTTATTAGGGGGGGGGGGGCGGCCGTCGTACACATTCCTTAAACTTTCGTACACTTCACTGTGATTAAGGTGTACGACCACAAGTAATTTAGCTGACAAAAAGCGTTATGAATACCTGGCATGCTTTCTCTCCGATCCGTACCAATTTATTGAGCCGTGTGAGAGAGTGATATTGATCACAAAGTTTAATGTGTTTTCTTTTCTTGAAACCTACATGCAGATGCTGAATAGCCGTGCCCAAATATTGACAATCCACAGGACATTCGCCTGAAACACAACTCGGGAGCTAAAAGTACCCTGCATGCTGAGTCTTCACAGAGACGTAATCTCTACAAAAACACTGTTGCGCACTAACCTTCGTGTCTCTGGGTACCGGTATGGCAGAAAGTGGAATCCTGTCAAACATTATTGCCACTCCTACTATCGCAGTCCTTAAGATGAATACTTTTAGTTATGATCCAGTTTCAACTACAGGAAGTTTCATTAGCCACCGCCTCGCAACGAAAGCAAAAAAAAAAAAATAAAAAAAAATAGAACAATAAAACAATAAAATAATAACAACATGACGAAATCGTAACACATGACAAAGGCTCTACATGACAACGCGTTCTCCACGAATGAGCTCAAGTTCATGCTAGATGAAGTCGACACAGCAATGAAAACTGAAATACAGGCTGCACTGAATAAGCATGCATTTCGGTTGTAATTGACAAAAGGGGAAAACGCTAAGTAATAATCAATAAAAACATACAAATTCTCACTTAGAGTTCATAATAGCAACCGCCACACGATCCATCACCCTTATTATGTATGGTGCGCAGAACATCATTAGTAAGGAGTGAACTACCAGTGACACAGTTAGCATCGCGGGCATGCTTAGCTGTGTTAATTTATAAAAAGATCACTGCCAGAGTTGATATAGGCAAAGTCAGAAAAGGCACAAAGGTAGGTACAAGAAAGAAACTAGCGCATATATCTTCGAATAATGCCAGTACAAGGATATTTCCTAAAGAAAACTCGCAGAGCAAACTATACCGAGCTGTCGATATTGTTTCTATTTGGAAACAATTTGTGTGCTTTTCTAGTTAACATCTTTAAAATTTCTTTACCACTTCTCTTCAATTTGCATTTTTATAACGATTGTTTGAAGTTATTTCAAACTGTTTAACATTTGAGTTATACATTTCATAACTGTATTTTCCATTTTCCTTCTTTTGTGACTTTGCTTTAAATGTTGTGTTTTTATTCTCAAACTTTGTTTAACTTGTCAATAGTTTGCAGACTATACTTTCCCGCGACTAGTTTGCACTTTTATAAATTTAATTTTTTTTAAATTTGTTAATATTTGTTGCATCTTTTTATGTTTTAATTTTCAAGCATCTTTTTACATTTTAATTTTGTTGCAACCTTTTTTCCGAAAGTTTAGCACTTTTGTTTTATTTCTTTAATTTTTCTTTGAATGTTCGAACATTTCTCAGTCTTGAACAATATTTAATGTTTACAAGTTAATGTCAACAATTTTGTGACATTTACTGTTTGTGAAATTATATATTATTTTTTTGTTACATTTTGATTCTTTCAATTTTACATTTATTCAATAGTGTTTTCATATTTACGGACGTTTTGGACTCAGCTTCATTTAGAAACAGCTTAGTAATTTTAATATTATTTTAGTCGGCCATTTTACTCAAATTTTCCTTTTCTCAGTTTTGCTAAATTCGGTGTCACTTTCTTAATGTTTGATGCTACTAAATATTTTTTAATCTCGTATTTTGAGCATATTTAGCCCCCGCTAAATTCCGTTAAAGTTTCCCAATTGTATTATGACTTTTAGTCTGGGCCATATTTTTATTTATATGTACTGAATTACTGTTTCGTAGCATATGGACTCTGTGGCATTTTCGTCAAATTTATATCGCCTTTCAGTCTCGACCTACTAATATATTTTTGGGTTGTTTTAGACTTAGCTAAGTTTGGGAATGTTAATACCATTTTAGATCAAAACCATATCTTTTAATATAATATTCTGTATTTAAAACAAATATCTTGTGAATGCCATATCATGTTAGAGGTCATTTTAGTCCTCACAATTTTGGTAAGATATTCCAGGGTCTTTTAAGGTTTCGTTAAAATGATTGTCCGTTTCGTAATATGGGTGTTTATTTTAGTCTCGATTATTTCAATAATATTCAAGGGTTGTTTATTCTCCACCAAATTTTGAATCTTTCATAAATTTTTTGTTGATTGTACTAGCTGTTCTATATTCAACATCATTTCCAGTAGCTGTAATGGGATATCTGTATTACTAAAATGGTTCTTCCTTCATCTATATAATCGCATTGTAGTAAATACTTGTTCAATGTAAATATTTCCATGCTAAACATATTAGCACCCTAATTGTTTTCTATCATCAGTCTAAAATGTTAAACTGCCATTAGACTCCATAGTGTCCAACAATGTTAATGGTATAAATATTTTTGTTATTAAATTCCAACAGAATCCATACCGACCCACAATGTTAAACCTATGGAAGTCTTTAGCATTGAATTTCCCTTGTCTCACTGGGGTGAAATTTTCAAAGTCAGGGCAAAATATTAAACTCACATTGTACCTATAGTTGACTAGCTGTTCGGGCTTTTTGTGCTACCTATATATCATATGGGCTGACATACATTACAGAAAGCCTGGTCTGTACTTATTTGCAAACAACTTGTGTCACTTAACATTTCCTTTTCAATTTCTCTCAAAGCCAAATGGGCAGAAACTCATTATCGAACCACATTTCGCATTAGAGAGACCACACCACACCACAAGTTCTTGTCAATAGCTTACTTCCTGGCCGTAATATGGACCTGGGTGTGGGTAATGGCGCTAGTTATCGCAGATCATGAGATACAGATCTACCTGACATAGTTTTATTAAACATGTAACATTTCTTCTATCATTGATATTAATTGCACACAGATAAAATATCACTTGTTTAAACTGCATAGTACAAATCTGAGTAAACAGACCACAAAAAGATTGCCATTTATACGAAATACAGCTTCATGGTTTCCATGTATTCAATCAAGGTATTGACAAATTTAAATAATATTGCACAAATCTAGTCATTCGTTCTTGCCAAACGTTCTTCTTGCGTCCTATTTTAGCATTTGTACAAAAAATTTTTTTGCACTAGAAGAGGATTACGTATGTATACATACATACATACATACATACATGCATGCATAAACACATACATACATATAAAGTATGAATATATTACCCGATATATACGTATTATTGGAAGGTATATACATATACATATACATATACATCTATGTATGTGTTTATGCATATATGCATGTATGTATGTATACATAACCCTCTTCAAGTGCAAACTAAGTATTTATCTAAATTTTTAAATACTGATTTAAGAAAGTCAGTCTATTAATGTTTCTTCACAGCTTTGAGCACTGATGCCGAAGGGGTTTATATCTGAGACAGACAGTATTGTTATAAAGTTTAGTGTAAATATATCTTAGAATCTGAGTTTTTTTTAAAAAATAAATTATCTAACAACTTATAACCACTGTTGTGAAGAAAGACTACCTCTAGAAAAGTGTACTTGATATCCCACACTGATATGTAAATTTGTAATGTCTTATATTCAACTTCGGCATTTACTTGAAAATATATTTGCAAATGAACTGGAGTGTACCGAGATAGTTCTGACACTTTAATGACCTGCGCGCATTTGTACAGAGTATGTTTGTTATACTTTTTGTTTGTTTTATTTTTTTGGGAAGGGGTGTTAAATATTTTTGTTTGTTTTTTGATGTAGATTGTTTCCCAGATGAAAGGGCGCTTTCAGAAGTATGTTACAATATCTAACTGCGTCAGCAATGCAACATTGTTGCCCTTGAATTGGATATTCATGCAGTTTTAAAAAGAAACTCGTGGTCTTCTGTTTATGCTCAAGCAGGAACGCCTTAATATACATCTAAGTTTTGGTCGGTTTGCTGATCTCTCTCCCTCCCTTCCTTCCCCCATCTCTCTCTCTCTCTCTCTCTCTCTCTCTCTCTCTCTCTCTCTCTCTCTCTCTCTCTCACACACACACACACACAAACTCGCGCGCTCTCTGAAGGTAACTCATTTGGTTCAGAGTGGAACTAGTAATCCGAGGGTCGCAGATTTGATACATGATCACGACAGTCCGGATCGGCTGCCTCGGTGTTTCCTTAGGAAATTCACTTTAAGTCCGATGTACTACTTACGATATGGCAATCAAGAACTCTATATCTCACTATCACTGTTCCTAAAAATGGTCATAGGTCGTAGTTGCCTTATTCCACATTATTATTTCACTGCATCGCAATATTAAAAGTAAAATCAATTTTAGCACCATCGAGACACGTCCAACTGAAGCTGAATACTGATGGTTGGTACAGGTACTACAACATTCATTCTTCTGTTTTCGTAAGAGCATCCCTTTTCGACAGATATCTGCAATTTTCTTTTTTGTACATGTGAAGATTATTAAACGATCCGTCTAGTGCACCAATTGAAACACTATATGGGGTTATTATCACTGATTATTTGACCATACATATTCTATATCCCTCCCCCAATTCAAATATGTTTCTTGGCCATATGTGTCCAGTGCGAAAGTACATCATGTTCTAAACAAAGAAGGAATGAAAATAGTAAGAAAGGGAGAAAGTAAAGACTATGAAACTAAATTGATTATAAGACAGATAGTTAGGCAGGTAGATATATAAATAGATATATAACAAGGAATGACAGTCAATGTTTGTTAAAATACAAGATATACAAAATAGGATATAGACAGAAAATGATATTATGTGTTTGCATAAATATTAATAAACTGCTGAGAAATAAAAATAATACCTAGATAGCAAGATGTCTTTATGATACAACCTGAAGTTTATATATAAAGAATAATTTGAAATATAAAAATTAATCATTACCCTCCAGCAGACCTGGAACTAATATTAACATAAAATGGGTCAGAGCATTCGTATTTAGCTTTACATCATCGGTACAAACATCTGTACAGTTTCGACATCAGATAATACAAAAAATTGAGATGACTTAAATACCTAATGTTCTTAACACAGCCATCATAGTTCAACACATAACATAATCTAGGGAAAATGTTGATTTGATTTAAATATGATAGTACAACGTAGGAAAATCTGCGTTCCTGATTTGTATGTACACCGACTTTAAATCAGATTGCCAAAGGTTAGAAGAGTTTTGTTCATTAGTTATAAGTTAAACAGCCCAATGGTATTATTTTAATAATTTTTGGGGGTATTTTTCTAAATATCTTTAAATAAATTTAAAGACTGGACTTCAAGAACCATATGTGAAAAAGCATTAAAACTACAATAGAAAGTCCTGCTTGCACGTGTTTTACGACTCCAAACTAAGGACTGTAACCAGTATAACCAAATGAGAATGAAAACATATAAAGCAATAAAAAATTAGGTTCTAAGGCAAAATGTTTGTACTTGTTTAAACCTTTTGTAACAGAAAGTTGTCAGTTATAGAGTAGAACATGATGAGGAACGATGAAAATATATCTAAACTCTGAAAAAATATATTTTATTGTTTACACCCCTCCCCCAAGAATGAATACATTTTATTCTGGTTTTAACATCCACACTGTATATAGATAACGCAAATTGTGAATTTGCTTCTGCATTTTGTCGTTATCATATTGTCATGCATTCTCATAGCAGTCCATCTAAAGCTATTATATGCCAAAGATATACACTCGATAAATACTTGAAGTTTGATGGCTCAGTTTAGTAGGGAACATGATTATTAAGTTGAC
>JAECUM010057297.1:0-15245 GCA_016617855.1 Megalonaias nervosa
ATATATATATATACATCACAAAAGAGCAATATAACAACTATGGTTAAGAAAGCCTATCACCTTTATTTTGGCTGCGAAATTGGAGATCAGGACAAGAGGTGGGCCACACACACGCGCTGCAACACTTGTGCAACAGATCTTCACCAGTGGTTGAATAGGAAAGGAAATCTATGCCCTTTGCAGTGCAAATGATTTGCAGAGAGCCAACAGATCATATCAGCAATTGTTACTTCTGCATGGTGCCTCCAGTTAGGAAAGTTGTGTCAAAGCAGACAAAAAGTGGACTGTGCATTATCCAAACGTTCCATCAGGGAGAATGGACAGCCGGTTCCTGATGCACCAGAATATCTCTCACCTGAGTCAGACGAGGAAGTGTAAGAGGATGAAACTTCTAGTCCTGAACCATCAATGTCACATGACCCATATTTTCTCCCATCCTCCTCCTCTGAACCACAACTCATAATACAAGTTGAACTGAATGACCTTGTCAGGGATTTGGAACTATCCAAGAGTAAGGCAGAGCTGTTGGGCTCCAGATACAGCAGTAGAATCTCCTGGCAGGTGATGTTCGAGTTTCCATGTTCCGTGACTGTCAAAATGATCTTGTCCCATTCTTCTTCATGGAAGGTGATTTTGCAGCCTGCAACAACATCGATGGTGTGATGGCAGCCCTCAACATCGTTCATGATCCAGATGAGTGAAGACTGTTCATTTATTTATCGAAGACGAGTCTTAAATCTGTTTTGCTGCATAATGGCAATGTTTTGCCATCAATTCCAGTTGGTCATGCGGTCCGAATGAAGGAAATCTATGAAACCATGAAACAACTTTTGAGATGCATAAACTATTACCAACATCAGTGGCAGCTTTGTGGCGATTTGAAGGTTCTTGCTCTCTTGCTTGGTCTTCAGACTCGATACACGAAGTACTACTGTTTTCTCTGCGAATGGGATAGACGTGGGAGAGATTCCCACTAGATCAAGAGAGACTGGCCACTCCGACAGTCACTGTAGCCTGAGAGGAAAAGTGTTCAACATCCAGCACTTGTTGAATCAAGGGAGAATTTGTTACCACCCTTGCACATCAAGCTGGGTCAGATGAAGAACTTTATCAAGGCCATGGACAAAACATAAACAGCTTTCAAGTACCTCCATGAAAAATGTCCAAGGTTAAGTGAGCTAAGATAAAGGAATGTGTCTTTGTTGGTACTCAGAATCGTGCACTTTTTCGAGATGGTGCATTTGACGTGCACTGCGTGGCAAGGAAAAGACGGCATGGAAAGCCTTCCAGTTAGTGGCAACAAATTTTCACTGAAGCAGCAAAGCAGACAACTACAGGGATTTGGTGGAAAACTTCCTCAAGGCATACAAAAGCCTTGGTTGCAACATCTCACTAAAGATACATGTTTGAAAGCTCTCATCTAAATTTGTTTTCCACCGAACTGCGGAGCAATGAGCGACGAGGGGCGAGTTATTTTACCAAGACATTGCAGCAATGGAGAAACACTATCAGGGCAAATTGCGCCCATCAACGCTTGCAGACTATTGCTGGACAGTGACAATAGATGCTCATTTAATGAATACTAGAGAAAAGCCCATAAGCCCCGAGTATACACTGAATAGGGACTACACTATGTACTAAACTATGTACTTATATATGCATAATAGTTTTTTTGCTTTTTGTTACATAATAAATTTTATTTATATAACCCTTTTGCTCTTTTTAATGTGTTACATAAACAGGACAGATGAAATATTGTCATGCAAGGCAACCATAAACATATGAAAAGACCAATGTTTACTATTTATGATTAAAACTCTACTATCTTCACAATATACATAGACGTAAAATGTAAGAACTTAAATATCTTGGAAAGAGTAGCTAATCAGTTGTTTTAATTGTCATATTTGAATTCAGCACATCAAAATCCATAATAAATAGCAAATTTTGTTTCTGAAGCAGACGACTCTTAAAAACTTGTAGACCAGTGTCATTAATATCTTTGGAATAAACAAGCCGATCAATATATTTAAATTCCACACTTTCCATTGCAACTATTGCTAAGCATACGGATTCAGGTAACATTTTCGTCTAAATTATTATATAGTAAATTTATATTAATTTTACGTCTCAAGCGGCTTAATGTTATTATATTATATCTGCCCAGATGAAATGATGCAATCAATAAACAGAACAGAACACAACAAATGCCCAGTGTTCAGGAAAGCTACGAATAAGAAATATAAATGTTGACAGAGTAGCGCAGTGATAACGACTCGAAAACGACTTCGGCGTCCCGAATGCGAACTCTGCTTCCTCTTTTGTTAACACCGAAAGTAAATTTTTTGATATGAATAATCGCTCTGAAGTGGACCCCATCCCCAAATCCACCCAACTCCAGTACACTAAAGGATTTTCCACCAAGCGATTTTCCTCCTACAGACGAGAACTACTCCATGGATTATACCCTCAGCCTTTATCCCTCTGTGCCATCGTATGGATACATTACACTGCAGCCTTTCCGATACACGGCATATGTATTATTACGAAATCTATGGTCTTAAGGTAAGTAGCAGAATAGAGCGAAAACCAACAAGTTTTGTAAAATTGAACAAATAATTTACTTCCACAGAATACAGAGTAAAAATCCCAAATCATCATGAATGTTTATCACATGTCCAAATGTATAAAGTTCTAACGTCTTGATGTTCCTGTAGCCTCGAACGTGCTAATATACCAATGGTATGAGTGTGGCGATGTGCTAACAGTCTTTTGATGTATCACAATAATATAATCCAAAAATGTTCTTGTCTGAAATCACTATAATTCGAAATTAATGTTCTAAACCAAGAATATTATAGATGTGCACTTTGTTGTTGTTGTTGTTGTTGTTGTAGGGCTTAAAGCCATTTTTCAGCACACGATAGGCTATACATGGCGGCCAGTATTAATGGTGGAGGAAGAAACCGGGAGATACCCGGAAAGAACCGCCGACCCACGAGAAGCTACTGGCAAGCTTTCTCACATATCCACATTCGCCGAATCCGAGACTCGAACCCACGCAGACAGAGGTGAGATGACAGTGATCCGTAACGGAGAGCGCTTTAGACCACTCGGCCACTCGGGGCCCCTGTGCACTTTGTATTTCCAGTGAATAATACTTTGAATAAATAATTACACCCAAAATGAAATTCTGAATACAACTACAAAACTGATTCTGCATCAGATGTTAATGCGAGAATGAGTAATTTCTCAAGTTAACAAGGTTATGTAAAATCCTGAGACACGAAAACAGAACCAGGATGAGGGTCAAAAGTTAATTTCTACAAAAGTTGTCAACAAGATAAAATCTGTTATTAAAATTATATTAAATATCATGGTAAACATCAGGTACAACAAGATCTTCACGGGGGAATTCGAATATCCTAGACGCAGACCAAAAAAAACATATTTGCCTTCATTGATTTAAGCCACACTTAGAGATATATTAACTATGTATTATTTGTTTACAAAATAAAAGTTACTGGTGAGGTACACAATGAATTTCATTTTGGACAAGGTCAAGTCCAAATGCAATTATACATAACATATAAACTTGGAGAAAAAGATAACAAATAGAAAATAAATATGCATAAAAATAGGTGCAGCACGAATACAAACATACAGACACACATGCACAAGTTCCACACCTTCTGTGGCATCGTATAGATATATTACACCGGGGCCTTTATGATACACAGCATCACATAACTCGTAACACAAAAACAAACATACAGACACTTCCTCAAGTTCCACACATACTGACACTCGTGGAGAAAAAGATTATGTGAAAATACGAAGAATGCAATAACATATTGTTTTATATGCTTTCATTTTCTAAAAAAAGTGGGTTCTTCTAATTTTTATTTCTTTTTCTTCTGCTTGTGTCTATGTTGACTTTTAAAGAAAAGGTCCTTCAATATCCGACAGATACAAAATGTCAGAGACTCTTCAAAAACATACATTCATTAACGTTCTTATGTATTAATTACCCTCCAAACGGTTGCATTTCAAATCAAATGTGTCTTGCACATTTATCAATAAACTTTTTCCAATTTTTATCAAAGGTTTACCCTCAGTGGAATATGTTTTAGAAGTTGATAATAGTATATCTAATAAACAATTCTTATATAAGGTCTGTGTGTTATACAAAAATATACAATCTTACAATGTGAAGAACTGTGCTTTTCGTTGCTCTATTAAACAGACATTTTTATCTTTAGATTTTTTGTTCCATTCGAACGAAAATATATTCGTTTAAACATTAGTTGTATTAGTTCACACATGCACCCACAGAAAATAGGAATGCATTGGAAATAATAGCTAGTTTTCCATCTCCTCCCATTCATGTTTTTACTAAAAGTAATATCAAGCACATCATATATAATAGT
Source organism: Megalonaias nervosa (assembly GCA_016617855.1). Lineage (NCBI taxonomy): Eukaryota > Metazoa > Mollusca > Bivalvia > Unionida > Unionidae > Megalonaias > Megalonaias nervosa. The sequence goes on from JAECUM010057297.1 coordinate 4,431, forward strand.
AATAACAACAACAACAAATGCTCAGATTCTAAAATTCTTCTGATTTTATTCCCTGCATAACTCCCCCACATAACTCCCCCCCCCCCACTTTCTTCTACAGCTATATCTCAAGATATGAGTAATTGCACATGACGTATAGGGCTACATCTGTATACAGTAACTAATTGACGTTTACACTGCTTTGCCCGAGATCATATTTTGTTAGTGCCTTCTTGTTTGTTTCTTTTAAGTATAGTCGTCTTTGGTGGTAAAGGAAATTTAAAACTGTTGATAAGGTTACTGTACAAGCCCAGTGGTTCAAAGAAGGTTCCATTACGATTGATAATTAAATAATCTTCCACAAAAAAAATGGCATGAGGGCATGGCATTTCTACCTGATTTTATGTATAATAATAACGATTTTGTTTTTCAGTTACCATGGTTTCAAAGACAAATATAACCTTATAGCATAACTTGTTTTCAGTATTATCAATTAGATCATGTTATTCGCCAGAGATGGAAGCTTGTCTTAATAGAATAAGAGTGCACAACATGTAATGAAATTTTAAAGCAGACCTCACCTAGGCATAAGCTACAGCATAAATGACAATCTGTCCTAAACTGTAACTTTGAAAATTATATATATATATATATATATATATATATATATATATATATATATATATATATATATATATATATATATATATATATATATATATATATATATATATATATATATATATAAGGACGATATCTGTCACATATTGTAATACCTAATTGCAGACTTTTCAATACAAAACAGTTGATTGTATTATCGCAATAAACGAATTCCTTTCTTGTGAAATGGTGAAGGGCTTCGTTAGCTTTTAGTTTCAGAGCAAAACCTATTATTCGTTTATCTATGTCAATGCACTGATATTTTGGAGACAATAGAAATTAATATACAATATGGCATCAAAGCAAAACTGAGTATTTCATGCACTATTTCAAACAACAGGGGGAGAAGAGGGGGATCATCTTAGAATTCCAGGTGAACGGTGAAGAAAAGGTAAAGAGGATAAATGTATTTAAATATAGGTATTAAATGTCGGACACATTGTGTTTGCGTGCGGCAGCCGTACTAGCTAGTGCTAACACTTTATCTAAAATAATTGGACTTTAAATTGGAAAACGAACAAATAAAGACACTAAAGATCATTATCATTATTTTCAATTCAGTTTAAAGCTACAGAAAGATTTAACGACATAAAAATTACCATACTGAAACTTAATGTGTCGCCTACAAGCAATTTAATAGTTTGCATTACAACGCTTTAAACTTCGACATTTATAACTCTTTGAAAATATATACAGCCTCATGTGACATGAAATTTTGACAGAATCCTTTAAATTATTCAGTGTCAATGGCAACAGCTGATTGTGTCATTTCACCCTTGCATTCGATAGACAAACTTTGTACCATAGTTAACAATTTCAAATTTAACTTTCACGTTTATAGCAGACTTGAAGGCTTTGATCTGAATGTAAAACATCTTTTCCTCTTGACGACACATTATAATAAAATATATCAATATCAATGATATGGAAAAAATAATTTGTTCTGCACAATGTTTAGAATTCAACCGCATCATAACTATAGATACCGTTAGCGAATAGATCAAAGAGCCATGCATGATCGTGTTACTTGAAAAGAAAAAGCAATGTAACAGACGACGAAAAGGATTATGTATTAGATAAAGAAATGAAAGATTGGGTGGTAAAATCAAGCAAACTTACACAGTTTGCAACATAAAAGTTAATACAAATTAATCTACTGCATGCAAATACGGCAATTTATATGAGGGTAGTGGTATACCAGGTGCAAAATTATATCGATTAAATCAAGGCATATTATGTTATGTAATTTGCATCTTAGATAATCAATTTAATAAAGAACTTCAACAAGATAGCCTATTTCAACAAGATCAAAGTTAATGGAGTTATTAAATCCAAAGCATTAATGTTACAGTGCAGATAAAAACAGAATGATAAAATTCCTACCACACATAACATAATCAAAAGTACCATTGAATTATGGTGTTGTTTGTGACAGTGTCCTTTGTTACCTGGTGGCATTTTTTTCAGTTACTTGTTATTGGCGATATTGTTTGTGTCAATGTGCATGTTTCTTGATTTTGATATAGGCCTTTATGTGTAATCATACATAATCCAACCAATCTTTTGTCTATGATACATGCATATAGTTTTCACATGGACTCCACTTTCAGAAATAATTTTAGAAATGACATTTGAAGATCATATTAGAGTGAATGGCTATTGGAAGATTAATAAATCTGTATTACAGGACAAATGATATATTAGAATTGTAAATTATACATTTTATTTGGTTTATAAAAAAAACTAAATGATATACATATCAAACACATTAAACTTTTAAATATTTAATCTACATCGTCATAGAGAAATATTAATTAGGTATTATGATGTTTACAAACTAGATGTCAGTGAGCAGGTACACTATGAACTTGATATTAGAACAAGTACAAAATACATATGTACATAACATTATACATAACATACAATCATTAAGCAAAGCCAACAAATAATACAAATTGAATATATATATATATATATATATATATATATATATATATATATATATATATATATATACTAACTATATATATATATATATATATATATATATATATACTCTTTCTCACTCTATATATATATATATATATATATATTCAACCTGGCACGACTAAAGGCAAAAAGCAAAGTAAGAGAAGCAACCATTAGGGACATGCTCTTTTGCAGATGACGTTGCTCTAGCAACTCACACAGAAGCTGAACTACAATGCCTGATGGACCGCTTTGCTAGAGCATGCAATGAGTTCGGGTTGGCCATCAGCCAAAAGAAAACCAACGTGATGGCTCAGGACGCAGATCCTCCCAGCATTATCATCAACAACTATAAACTAGAAGTAGTCAGTCATTTCACGTACCTCGACTCTACCATCACCAACAACCTCTCGCTCGACGCCGAGCTCAACAAGCGGATTGGAAAGGCATCAACAACTCTCTCTAGGTTGTTGCAGAGAGTGTGGAACAACAGCATGCTGACCCTGAACACTAAGATCTCCGTGTACCGTGGCCTGTGTGCGAAGCACTCTCCTGTACGCCAGTGAAACCTGGACCCTGTACGCCTCACAGGAGAAGAGACTAAGCGCCTTTCACATGCGATGCCTCCGACGCATACTCGGGATCACCTGGAGCGATCGAGTGACAAACAACGAGGTGCTTGAAAGTGCCAAGATTCCCAGCATGGTCACACTCCTCCGCCAATGTCGCATCAAATGGCTGGGCCATGTACGTCGGATAGATGACGGACGGATCCCCAAAGACCTTCTTTATTCGAAGCTTGCCTCTGGCAGAAGATCGATTGGACGGCCACATCTCCTCTTCAAGGATGTTTGCAAGCGTGACATGAAAGCCCTTGAGATCGATGTCAACACCTGGGAAGAGCTTGCTCTAGACAAGTCCAGCTGGCGACATGCTCTGATCACTGGTCTGAAAGCCGGCGAGGACAAGCTACGACTGCTCGCCGATGAAAAACGATCTCAGAGGAAAAGGAAGCAGCTCCAACCCACACCATACTTAACCTTCAAGTGCAGCAACTGCAGCAAGGACTGCCACTCCGGTGTGGGGCTCCATAGCCACAGAAGACGCTGCACAACTACCAACCGGGACATCTCTCATGGGCGCACTTTCATCGTCTCTTGAGACTAACGGATGCCAACACACACACACACACACACATATATATATATATATATGTGTGTGTGTGTGTGTGTGTGTGTGTGTGTGTGTGTGTGTGTGTGTGTGTGTGTGTATGTGTGTCTACATACAGAGACAAAGAGACAGAGACGGAGTTAACAAAAAAGAAAACAAAACATAAACGTTGGTCTGTTTCACATCCGCAAGCTTGAAAGCCTGTAATTATCAACATAAAAACTGATTATTTTTTTGTAAGAGCCAGTTTGCATGAATCCTTTTTATGTGAAACTGTATTTCTATCTTCTAATTCTTTAATAAAGTCTGTACCGGAAGCAACGCATGACTACCAGTATTAGTTAAAACAAATATGGCTGAACAAGGTTTCATGGGGGAAAAACCCAAACAGTTAGGTTCAGATCAAACTGTTGGTAGTGAATATCATCGGACGTTCAGATATTAGTATATCATTGTTCACTGTATCCACGTGCTTTTCATCAAAAGTTCAAATATAACGTTACAGGTGGAAAAGCAATTAAAGCAATTGAACATCAACTTAAGACTACAAACTGAAAACATTTCGATCCAGTCATCTATCGCGCAGTCTCATAATGGCACGCATCAAATGGAATCTTTTTTACGTCTACGTTACTAAATAGAGAATCATTGATATTGCAGCTAACATAAACTTGAAATGATCCCACACTGTATCTGGCTTCATTTAAACATTCCACGCATTAACCAGTTACGTGGTAGTGGTCTAAAATTAGCCATAGTATAGCAAGGTATCGCGTTTTACACCAAGGAAAGACAAATGTTTGGTGCTTACATAATGTACATTTATTTAATGTCTGATATATAGGATAACAATTAAAATAATCAGTTTAAATCGGTTGTCTTTGTGGTATTTTTGAATGTATTTGAAAGAACAGCATAAGAATAATTTGTGGAAATCCTATTCTGGGGGAAAGCATTATGTGCACTAAATCTAATAAATGCATAAACGTTTCACTTTCATTGTTATCATCTGTCTGATATGCATGTTGAGCATGATTTATGCTTATTGTAGGATCAAAACGCATAGCTATATAGCCTTGGGACACAATAGATAAGTGTTACTAATTCATATATACCACGATACAAATAATTTGGTCCTGATTGGTTCTGGTAGGAATCTTGTTAACGGAACTAACCAATCACATTAACTTTAAGTGCTAGACATTGTGAAATAGTAGAATGAGTGGTTGTAAAGTAGTCCAGTTCTGTAATCAAAGATTCTAGAGATCATAAACATTCGCTGTTGCTTTCGATAGAAAGTGAATACAAATTGAAAATCATCTCATCATATTTTATGCACAATGGGAGATTGCAGATACCTTGAAGGAAAAGAAAAGAAACAAGTTTTAAATGTGATTCGAATTACGTTTGGCTAACATGTCCGTATACTAACATGTCCGTAAACTGATTTGTTTACGTCGTCAACAAAGAAACAACTCGTGGTAATGCATATAAAATGCTAGTATGTTTATTTTGACTCCTTACATCTCGTGATTGTATGTTTTAACTTTAATATCCTGCAATCTTTTTTTTATGTTGGAAAAGACAAGTTCGGTACATCTCAAATGTTACATTCCTTATTAATCACATGCTTCTTTACATTTTATAATTTAATCGGTATCAGTCCAGAATGAATAAAGTTTTGCACTTAATCCAAGAAACTCTCATACCATTTCGTACCTCCTTGAATAATCCAACAACCTTTCTGTCCTGATGTCGTGGATGATGTGCTTTAGATAGTATCACTAAACTTTATGTCATCTTTCATATCTCTGCAAAGTATTTTGTCTTACCATTAAGACAAAATAAATATTTATAGGTGCAAAGCAGTGCTATATTTGCATCATATGTTTTTGAGGTTGTTGTGATAGGATTCGTACAGCAATCATTTCGATTAATCTAGCGCTGTAAAACTACCATATCTCGGTTTAGTTGATGTTATCTTTATGATACTGATGAAGACAATGTTCAAATGGCGAACAATAAATGATAAAAAAGTTCGTTTTCATCTGTACATATTTTATCTTAAGACACTTGAACTGCTTAACGAATATGGCGTTATTTCTTAATTTAAAGAAGTTTTTACAAAAATTATATAATATATGTTTTCTTCTAGTGCTGAATGGATTGTCCTTGAAAATGCCGTGCATACGTTTGGCAATCTCTATGTCATCTTTAAGTATGCAACGATTTATCACTAATGACAGATATTTTGAACAAATAGTTTTCTAGCGATTTACATTGGCTATCATTTTGTACCATTTCAAGATTTAATCATGTATGGACTAATGGCGCATCCATATAAACAATTGTAATTTAGGTAGATCATAATGTTTTGGTTTTGTCTCATCATACCAAGCATCGCTGTATAGTCATCATTCTGTATCTTATCAATTTCGTTTGCATAGAAAGCTTTATTTATTATTTTGTATTTACGTTGTATCATACTAATTCCACCGCTCAAATAACTCACAATCATTGGAAACGTCTCTAATAAAAATTTCTAACTCAATGCCTGATATTTTTTAACCATATACCGTTAGCTTATTCAGATGCACTATAATGATGCGACGGTAAAAGTATGAAATATTTTATATTCATTCCAAAACTCTTCAAAGATATCTCACAACAATGCCGTATAGCTTTTCAATTAATACTCGTGTTGGTCATGTATTATTTGAAGGTTGAAGTGTGTTTCCACAAATTTCACACACCTGTTATAGTAGGTGAATATATTTTAATCGGTCGTCATGAATTGGACTTCAGTATGTAGCGGTTAGACGGTCGTTTACTCTAACTTAATTTCTTGTATGACGATTTTAACTGAGTTAAAATGTATTTCCTCATCCACTGTGAATATCATAACGTTTCACATTTTCGACTTCAATTCGTCGTTGTTCTGTATCTTTACTATCATCCCACTAACATTTGAAGTACTTAAGTGTAATCAGTTCTTCTGTGAACGAATGGCTTGTAAGATTTGTTCGTTTGTTTGTTTTTAAGTTCTAGATATATCAGTGAAACAAGTATTGTTGATACATTTATATTGGTTTACAGCAAGGAGATTTCGAGAACGGCGTGATGATCTATTGAAAGTCTCAGTAAATAATCAACTCATCGTTTAATTGATGTTGACTGTCAGTTTACAGCCGATCCATTTTCAGTCATTATGCCTCTGGGTTATATATACCTGACATAGATTTTTGTGATTTAATGCTTTCCTTGGTGTTTTAAAAAAAATCAAACATATTTTAACATATTATATATTTTTTTATTGATGTGGCTAGATACAAGTATCGCTACATCGTTATGTAACTTTTCATGGTCAACATGGTACATCGTTATGTAACTTTCCATGGTCAACATGGTACATCGTTACGTAACCTTCCATGGTAAACATGATACATTGTTATGTAACCTTCCATGATCAACATGGTACATTGGTATGTAACTTTCCATGGTCAACATGGTACATCGTTATGTAACTTTCCATGGTCAACATGTCAACGTGATTTATTTAGTCAGTCTTAATTACACTATGAGGTTTAATGTAGTTTTTGTCATCATCGTCGTCAATATCCTCTTCTTCCAATACTTCATAGCATTTACTGATATCTCAAATTCCTTTAACACAGTTGATTACATCCTCAATTTTCATAGTCCATGCTTTAAATAAACCTGAGTACTTGTTCAGACTGTATTGTGATAACTTATTAAGGTTAGGCAGTATTTAACACGGATCCAGTAACGTAAAAGAAACATCAATTCACATTATTTTATATTTTGGTTCAATTGTATTAATTAGCACCCATTCAGGCAAATTTACATGGGTTGCCACAAAGCAGTCGATAACTATTATTGTGCAATATTAAATATCCATCCCTGCTGAACATGTACTTCCTACCTTCACTTTATTCCTGTCCAGATTTGATAACATGTCAAAAAAGCATTAAATGACAACATTCATGTCTTCTCTCTTCATTCTCTGCGCTAGAAAGCTCACGTTTTTATGTGCCGCTTTTGTTTGGTTATCGTTATCTAGGAGATGATCGACCACGGTGTTATTGCCAGAATCGAGCAACTAATAGCATAAAATATGAAATTAGTAGATCGAATAGCAGAGGTATGAGTACAGATATAGAATAGAACAATACGAATCCCCGTATGTAAAATACAACAATTTGATCAATTACATAAACAAAATGAAATTGAACTTGACATTTGAATGATATACTTTCTCAAAGAAATAAAATTACCAAATTTATAAGAAATATAATTTGTAACAAATATAATTCATCTTTATGCTATACCAATAAAACAAATTTCACCACAGAACTTAATGAACGATCGAACTCATTTTGCTCAGCATGCCTGCATAACCCGGTTGCTTCCGGTCCTTGTTGGTCAACGTTGATAACAGGTTAGGTTCGCCGTATTCTATTTCCTCTTCTCTCTATCTTTCCAGCCTCTTCCTGCTCATCAACCGAGACTTTGTTACCTGATCTCTTTTCCCACCGTGTGGTACAGATATGAAGCTATTTTCTCATTAAATAAATAATAACGCAACCTAAATATTTGGCAGGATGTTTGTTTACCTCTGAGATTGAACAATACTCACTCTTGTTACGTCAGATATAGTTTGCAGCAGGACTAAGGCTAATATAAGGTGAATTCGCAACCAGACAGTGATACAAAACGATATTACCATGAAATTAATGTCTTCCCCTAGTGCTAACCGCACTCCTAAATGGACTATGACAAAATATGTACTATGCCCTGTGGGGTATAAATAACAACTCCACTATGTCGGTCGGCATGCGCCGATTGATCGCTTAAAAGAATTCAAAACTTCGAAACACGAATGAATTAATGGAATTCACATCTTGTCTTAACTATATTATATACTAACTAGAGATTCATTGGCATAACATTTCCAGACATAGTAAAATCAATTCTTAGCATACATGATACACATTATTTAAGACTGTTAAATTCGCCTATTCACATACTTTGTATCATAAATGCATGAAATCCTTAGAATACTTGATTACTATTACATCCAAATGAGGAAATTCGATAAATGCATATAAATGGTATGTTGCACGACATTGTTAGAATACATGAGTCATGTAACATCCAGGACAAATGCATACAAACGATTAACTTCTAAACTCACGGAAAATTTTGATGTAAGAATTTTAAACTAATAAATTCAACAAATAATTACAAACATATATCGATGAAAATATTATAGCCCTTGTGACAAACATTGTGCTTTCAGAGATTTGTTTTCATTTCTATGAAGCCGTATCTATCTTTCAGAGTCCTTCAACTTCCAAACACCCGTCCCTTGGACAATTCTTAAACGAGTAAAGATACTTGCTGTTTCCTTGGAGTCAGGCTTCCCTTTCCATTAAAAACATTGGACTGGCGAATTTCGCGAGGGTGAATGCTTGCAACATTGCATTTCTCCTCGAAAACACACACACCCCGTTTAGCTTAGCCAGTCACGATTAACTTTATCTAGCCTCCAAAACTGTAACGTGCCCATCGAAGTTAGAATAATTCACTCTATTCCGCCTTTATTAATAACTATGTCTGGAAAAACTCGTTTTATGACACATATTTCAAACGGCATAAATCGTCTCTGGATTGTCTGTACTTGTCGTTTTATCAAAACCTAACCCCGAGTGATCATCGTCTCTCTATCTGCCTCCAACCATTATCGCAGCGGATTCTAATTAAAAATCAATCATGCCCCCACACAAGAGCATCACATCCATCGCAGCTAGCGATTTATCGCGGGCCTAGCTCATAAATCAATGTTAATTGTCACGTGTCACGCTGACCGATACTAACTACACAAAACGTTGCACCTTTATACTGTGCATGGGTCATTAGTCACTAATTGAATCTGCAAGGAACCTAATAGTCTCATGTTTGGAATAATGCCTTTCTCCAATGATTATTTAATACCCTTGAAGCATTTATAGTCTTGTTTTTTTTCTTTTTGCCATGGTAATCTCTGTACTACTCTGCAGCTCTTTTGAAGCCTAAGTCGTTTCTTTTTGAATTTATTTACATTTTGTTTATTTGCGCGTCTTATTTCCCTTGAGTCAGAAGACGTATTAAAGCTAGTTATAATTTTCTTCTCATTTGCTTTGAGATAGGAAAATCAGGCACTGATCTCTTTAACATTTATTAATGTACTTAACTAGCAATTGTTTCAATATATATTTCATTGTGATTATTTTGTGATCACACTTTGTCTGCGATCCTTTATGCGATATCATGCTATTCGGAACCAGAAACTAGGCAAATATAGATAGATGTTGCATCCATGAATGTTTGCTTCTTTAATCCAATATATTTCAAGATGAAAATAATTTCTATGACAATGAGTCAAATAAAAACCGCACCAAAATGGTGCAGTTTCCATTTTTATTTCATCTGAACCTTGCGTTTTGTTGGATTTTCCAAACCTAAGGTGGTTGTCACTCCAACACTTTAAACAATTATACACAATTTATGTCAGTTTTATTCGGATAATCACTTCAAACAAAATATTTCTTCATATTTTTTCATCGGCACAGGTTTTCCATACTTTTAGTCATGCTTTCCATAGAAAGAAGAAGAAAATGCATTATAAAACGCATTGTATTATAACCCATATAGTAAGAGTATGTCGAACAAATTTATAATATACTGATTTCTGCCTTATTTTCATTCACAACAGCTGGTTCGAGACATTTATTTATTTTGTTTGGAGACAAGTGCCTTCTTTTCAAATTCTTCTTCTCAATATTTAAGTTCTCTCCCTGTGTGAAATATGTTGATGAATAAAAGCATAATTTTGTTTCTTCTTCTTCTTATATTTGCATTTGTATAAGCATGTACAGATGGGTTGGATTGGCTGGCCAAATAATTCTCCTCTCAATATATGTCAGTGTGTGCGTATTTCTCCTCTCAACACACACACACACACACACACACACACAC
>JAECUM010057298.1:0-28576 GCA_016617855.1 Megalonaias nervosa
TATATATATATATATATATATATATATGGGTGTGTGTGTGTGTGTGTGTGTGTGTGTGTGTGTGTGTGTGTGTGTGTGTGTGTGTGTGTGTGTGTGTGTGTGATCAATCATTTACAAAAAAAGACCAATGTTTCAATGTTTTCTACCAAACAAAAGTGAGGAAAATAAGAACATAATACTTTAATTCTTAAAGTGAACATTGCGTGTCTCAAACTTGTTGCCTTGTGAAGAAGAAAATTAGGGAACAAGAATATAAACGGATTATTGGTAACACAGAGAACATTCAGTATTAACTTAATAATACGAGAATTCGAACAGTTTACGAAATAATCTTCCTGAAAAAGGTGCCAAATTATAAAATAACTTAGATCCAATGCATGTGAGAGATCAAGGTCATACATCAAATTTAAGGTCTTTTTGTGCCAACCATTTTCTTCTTCCAAAGGGGACAAAGCCGTTTCTTTTATATTTTATAGTACTCCAAACAAATGAAGCAAAAGTTCAACACTGCATTAATTTCATTATTATCCTTCACACAGGATGAAAATCTAAGCTTTGTACGTGCCTGAAACAAGAATTACTTATGGGTACCTTCATCTCTATTGCTGTTGCATGACTACCGAATAGTGTATAGCAATGTTGTAAATAACTCAGTTTCAACACACACACACACACACACACACACACACATATAACACACACACATATATATATATATATATATATATATATATATATGTATATATATATATATATATATATATATATATATATATATATATATATATATATATATATATCTTTTGCATGCATTATATTTTGTTAAGAAATATGCTTTCATGCAACCAATGCCAGTCAGATTCCATGAGAGAGTCTTGTGACTGATTTATTGGTTGATTGACATCTTGTTTTTCTCAATTATCTTAAGATTTGAAATTTAAAAAAATAAAAAGAAGGCAATATAACACATAAAGCCAACGAGATACGTAATACAAAAATTATGAAGCCCTTTGAATAAATTATAAATCCAGATTAGCGGATTGTAAATAAACATATACAGAATTATAAATCCCAATTATCTGATTATAAACATATACATACAGAAACAGTTATCAATGCCGTTTAGTATTACGCTTGATATGTTTACATCTTACAATTATTCTTTTAGAGTTTTTGCATTGCTTTTCAAGTAACTGAGATATTGCTCTATATTAATAGTTTGAAATATCCATAAAATATATTTATTTTATGTTTATTTCTATATTTATTTCTCTCTTTATTTCTATATTTATTTCTCTCTTTATTTCTATATTTATTTCTGTTTATTTCTATATTTATTTTATATTTATTTATATATTTATTATAAAATTTATTTCTATGCTTATTTCTATATTTATTATTTATTTATTTATTTCTGCGTTTATTTTCTATATCTGTTTCTTTATCTATTTCTAGATTTATTTCTATATTATTTCTATATTTATTTTCTACATTTATTTTTATGTTTATTTCTGCAACCACTAGTGTAAAAATATTGCTTAACATCTAAGGCTTTATTTTTTATAGCACCACACAAAAGAAATAAGTAGCATATTGTTCTGTTATTGGTCCAGTATAATGATTTATTCATGGAGCCATTCTTACTTACTAGGCCGCTACTTTAGCCTTCACATGGTAACCAAGGCGGAAGTTAATAAGTCAATGTCTATCTATCTATCTATCTATCTATCTATCTATCTATCTATCTATCGTCTGACTGACTTCCAAGATTGCTTAATGCATTCGCATAGAAACTTTACTTTGCATTTGTATGCGAATATTTTAAATACTTTCTTAATCGCATAGCTTAAATTTATTTTTTATCCGTATTTGTATGTACTGACCTCTACAGCCAGCAATGAGTAAAGTTTCACCTCTGGCAAGAACCGAACCGCATGCTTTAGATCTGTAATACCGCGTCACACCTCTGAACTAAGAGGACTCAATTTATAACAGTACAAAATTTTACAGATGTCAGTTACACAAGTTTTACATGATCTGTATGACGTTTTTTTTAATGGTACGCGTGAAATCTAAAGGTCATCCCTTGCCGTTGTTCCTTCGGTACACATCGCCTTTGGTCTTTGGAAACGAAGGAGATACAGAGCAGGATCATTCGCAATAATTAATTAGTCGATTTTTCAAATTTACAATTTTAACGTTGTTTCATCGCCATTTTATTGTTTTATGATTTCAAAGCGCAGTATAGTAGGGTTGCGGTAGGTAATATGCAACAGTTGTTTATCGGCACCAGATGCCGCGCGATCGTTACTTAGTCTCAGCTCATTACAGTATATTCTGGGCTCAAAAGAAATACACGAAAATATGTAATAGAAGGTATGTATCTGAAACTAACAAATGTATGCATTGGATTCTAAACCATTACCAGTCGTACGGTAACAATTTATATGCATCAGCTGGAACATACCATACAGTGCAGGTCGATTCTTATCAAAGAACACGCAGATTTACTGTGGCAGCTAACATCGATCGTTTTTATTATAGTATTGTTACATCTTTATCATAAGGGGTCGGTATATTTTGAATGCAATTGCGCGTCGATACAGTCATTGGCTTTAATCTAGTTTTATGCTTTTACGATCTTTATTTATTTGTTGAAAGATTTCAAACAGAACGGATAATAATATAATAGCTGTGCTAGTGTAATGCTTATATTGAAACTACCAGAACATTCTCTAGCTATGTATTTAGTTATACGAAGAAAACTCGTCACTCTGAGCAATTATAGTTATAAATATCCACTACGAAAGGATAACAATGTTTCACGGCCAAGAATGCATATAAAGAAAACCTCTATTATTTACGTTCGAAAGTCTTGCGAAAAGGCCATGCAATATATAATAACATTGTTTACAATTAAATACCGCTTAGGTAACATTTATTACATTTCTTATTTATTACATTTCTTTTCCTGGGATTCAATAATAAACATTGACATTTAACACTTGTGCGTCTAAATAGGTTTCACCTTTTCATTTTATCCCAAACATCACGATCTAATAACAAAAGCTATCTTAAATTGGTTTCAAAGACAGCTACCGCTATACGCCAAATTAAACCTACGGATCCATTAATTTCTCAATTATATTTTCTTCATTTTTAATATTATCGAAAATTATTCTAAAGTGTTCCAACCAATCGGCAGTACTAAATTTATTTGTTCGGCCAATGAAAGCTCAGAGTTAAATCATAGACTATGAGAATACATACACAAACACAAACACAAACTCTCAGCTTAAGAAATATGAAATCATGAACTAATAAAACGGCTTTTTGAAAATAAAACGTATTACTAAATGAACGGTTATAATATTTAAGTATTGGCTTGAGTGAATCTGAAATGTATTTCACCATTTTAATTTTTTTTCTCAGTAATGTACTAATGATAAAATGACATGCTAAATTAACCAATCAAATACATTTGTTTTTTAAAGGCTGCGCATAGAAAAGACTTCCTACTATCCAGATTCGGTTGCTCCATCTCTAATAATGTTGATTCAATAATTGTAAAGACATCCATTCAAACGTAATTGGATCCCCAGTTAGAAATTTCTAGATAAAAATCAAAAGTTACATGTAGGAAGATGGAAATCTATTAGCCAAAACGGAACACAGAATAAGAACTAAATCAATGCACAGTGCAAACTGTTCGCTACTTCTTGCTATTTTTTCAAGCGTTTTGCGTGCAGATTTTGCCATTTTATCCAGAAAGCTTCCTGGTAGCTCATTCAGTGTAAAAGCAGTGTGATTACGATATGATGCGGCTTCATTAAATTAAAATTCAGAAACAAAAACTACTCTGATGCACGAAAAATGGTTAAAGTGTCCATTTTACCAGCTAGATCACTTCCATTTTGCATATTTTGAATTTTCTCTTTCAATTACCTTTATGTCTAGATAATCTCTGTTTCTCCACCAAAACCCATTATCGAGCGATCTGTTCATAGTGAATACAATCACAGAAGCGCCAAAGTATCAAAGAGATCTTCTTGGATTCATCTAATAAACGACAACCAAAAAATTCAATTGTGCAGCTAACAACTTCTGATTGTCGTTGCCGAGGCAGGGGTTCAATAATTAAGCAATGTCTGTTTGTTGGCATTTACAACTTTGAATTAGTATGCAAAGGTTACTACAACATTAATTTACAAAATAATAATAGAAACATTATTTTTAAGTTAATTTTCCGAAATGTTTTTTTCAGCCGAACAGTTGGTAATTTGATTCCTTTTTTCTAGTAACAACGACAGCATTGAAACTCTTGATTCCACCCAGATAACATTTCTTGTTAACATAACTCCCAATATATATATATATATATATATATATATATATATATATATATATATGTGTGTGTGTGTGTGTGTGTGTGTGTGTGTGTGTGTGTGTCGCATATGTAAATTGTAAAAGTCAGTCTAATTGAGGTCGATGCCACAAGGATTTGACCAAATTCAGAAAGAATGATATTTGTTTGACGTAATCATTTACAAATATTGAGAAACAATTCTAAGAGAAAAGAACTAAAAGACTGTTGCACTGATGAATCGCAATGCATTTCGAACCTTTCTTCCTATCCTTTATTTATTTGTCATTAACGTTTCCAACGATGCATCTATTTTGCGTATAAATTAAATATTACTTGTATTGCTCTGTCAGACGGTCAACAGGAAAGACGTAAAACTACATTAGGGAAAATAATGAAAAAGTATTGAGCTTGAAAACATCCTGATCATGACCTGTCAAAGTTAAGTACCACTTGAAGAGTTTATTGATTTCGTTGTTGTTAACGACCCTATGTATTTGTTAAACAAGATCTACGTGTTTGTACGTCACAATAAATTCACTAAACCTCTGACGATTTTGACAATTTATTGGATAACTAATGTAAATTGATTTTGCCTCTGAATATAAGGTTGCAAGATTTTGTTCTGACAAATGGAACAAATATAATTACCGTGTTGGGCTTATAATGTTGTATATAGTGGTCTCTAGCCAAACATAAAAGAAGCTGTATTTGTTTGTTGTAAGTTTGTTTTCAAATGGTGGGTTTGACAGCAAAACATTTTTAAAGTTGCGATATTTTCTATATCGTGAGCCTCGCGTGTGATAATTGAACAATAAAGCAATGAATAGTTCCCAAAATATTCTAGTAAGTTTCAGAAAAATAATTACATGGAAATAATTTTCATTATGATAAAACTTTCAGACAAAAATGAAGTTTCAAGACCAAAAAGAATATTTTTCATAAACGCACAAAAACACAGTGAAAATAAATTCATCGGACTGCTGTATGATACTTAGTAACCAGCTCTGTTGTGATTTTGATGGTTTTGTGTTAAAGGCAAACTTGTTTACGAAGTATCCGTTAAAAGAGTGTTGTTTGTCAAAATTGAGCTGCATTAACAGAGAGACAGACATACATTAATGCCGAAAGCACTCAGTGATGCGCTTTACAGGAGCTCACCGTCTTGGCTTCAAAGAGCATCTCCTAGGCGTACTGGTGCCCAAACAACCGCTCGGTCATAGTACGGTTGAACTCCTCCGCAATGCCCTGCAAAAGGTGGAAGACGGCCTTGACCATCCTTACCAGCAATTGTATCGGGCACTGTCTGTAAATACGTCTGTATCGGGCACTGTCTGTAAATACGTGCCAAAGCGTCAGCACCTTCAGAAGCCTCATTTCTGGTCAGTTGCTCAGCGTCCTTGTAACTGTCGAATGGCGACATCAACCATGGTCAGTGCGTACTTTTATTGCGTAAAACCAAGAGGTCTGCTTATTGCACCTCGTTCGAGATCGAAACATCAAAATAAGGGAGCTAACACATGGCCTGCTTCTTGAGTCATACCCTGTCAACATATGATGAGCTTTTAAAGGTTTCTGCCAGCCTGTTTAGCTTCCACGCCCTTCCGGTAACAGTGCTTGCTGGAGTATATAGCCTCGAGCTTAGTATCCATTGGGGTTTTTGTCGTACACGCAGTTAACGCTGTATTGGTTTGCAAACTCCAATTTGCCCACTCAAAGAATACATGAGCTTATCAGCTACAACTATAAGAGAGCTGTGTAAAGGTCGTTTCCTTATACCAAATGTCATAAAGGAAACTAGACAGGTAGAAAAGCGTTGTTTTCTCCTAGATTTTTTCGCGAGCAGGGCATCTAGATTATAGCCCTATGGATTGACAAATAACATTCTCGCTTCAGTTAGCAGCAGACCAATGGCCTATCGTATGGATTGACAAATAACACTCTCGCTTCTGTTAGCAGTAGGCCCATGGCCTATCGTATGGATTGACAAATAACACTCTCGCTTCTGTTAGCAGAAGGCCCATGGTCTATCGTGTGGATTGACAAATAACACTCTCGCTTCTGTTAGCAGCAGGTCCATGGCCTATCGTATGGATTGACAAATAACACTCTCGCTTCTGTTAGCAGCAGGCCCATGGCCTATCGTATGCCTTGTTGATAGGTTCAGTCAGACAGATGGTGAGGATAAAAAAATCAAAGTGGCACATAAAAAATTCCGATCCGAGGTGTTCTCAGGCAAAAATGCTTTTTCCGCCGCCCCCTCATCCGACGATTATTATGCATCGTGACTATAATATAAATGATTAAACATCTGCACAAGCGCTGTTACTAACTGATTGATACAAACTAGATATTTTGTTGAATTTTGCGTTCATCATGGTATATATGTCAAGCGTTTAGCACCCTGACCGCATAGGCTGGTTTATACATTTGCAATTTAACGCCTTATATGCATCTTACTGATCCGTGAAGAGTGCACTCTTCCGAGGACCTCATTGATGACAATGGAAAATTGTTTTGGTAAAATTGGAAAATGTCTGTCGACGGCAGCTCCACTTCCTTGACAGATTACCTTGCCATAATTTCAGGGCTTCCTCCCACTGCTGGTATCGCTCCATCCCATGCTCATATATAAGGGCTGGGAAACGCTCAGTTGTCACTGACACTTTGCTGATAAAGGGGTTCTAAAAATGGAAATGAGCGGTTATCTTAGGGACCTCGATCGCGGGAGTATTCAGTCTGATATTCTACATTTAATTGCTCTTGTTTGATACCGCCATTTAGTCTATCGGAAGGTAGAAAACGTGGTAATGACAGATGCTTTGAGCTGGGTTGTTGTAACGCCGATGTCAGCTTCAGCACGTATTGCGGAAGCGTTACTGTACTGTATACCCTGGTAGACTGCATTGGTCCTGTCTTTGTCAGTCAGCCCAAGATCATTTTTAACGACTCAAATATTGGCGGCGACAATGCTGGCCAGCTCATTGCCGTCCTGATTGACACATATCTTCCTAACAATGGCGCCGCTCAGTTTTCATGATTGTACAGTGAACGTCAGCCTGAGCTGCCGCTTTACGCAATTCAGAATGCCAGTCTGGCTGTGCTGGGCGCAATAACATCGTTGCTACTCAGGCTGGGAAATCAGACTGTAAGCAGCAGTGTTTGGTCTATGGTGCTTGGTTGTTTGTTACCACAATGGTGCTCAGAGTTTCCTTTGCACCAAGAGCGCGGCGGAGGGAGCGCAATGTGAAGAGATTGCTGATATATTTATATACTATAGCAAGCTTGCTGTTCATCTGCGGTACTCGCTCATGTGCTACATGAGTTTACATGCCCTGTCTTCATTAAGCGTGCATAGCTACATCACCACGGCTGAAGATGAAATCTCATTTGCCATAAAAGCAAATGAGAGAGAAGAAATGACAACGGAATACTAGGTGTCAGAATTTTATAAGAAAAAAATTGATTTATTCACGGGAAAACTTGAACGATACCCAGCAGAGGAGTTTCTGAAAAGAGCGAAATCAATCTAACGTTTAAGGCAAAGGAGGAAGGCACCCTCGTGATAAAGTGGGAGTAACAAGCGGATTATATTAACGTGCAGAAATGAAACACACGTAAATTCTTGTCTTCAGCAACAGTATAAAGGCATGTTGATGTTTTTTGTTTTCTTTTCTTTAGGCCTAAAAGAGGATCAGTTGTCACCTGAAACTCGAAATGCTTGCTACAGCTGAGAAGTGATATGAGTTTACACGTGACAGATACCGATCTTGTCACAGTGTCTGGATCCGACGAGATAGCGCTCAAAGAAGCACAGGAGTCTAACAGCCTCCAAACGCAGCACCTCAAAGGATGCGAGACGAGATTACGCATAGCCTCTTAAAACATGCAGAGTCCGATAACAACATCATTGAAGAAAGTAATGAGCTGTCCAGGGAAAAAAAACAATACAAGATTAACCAATGAGGAAAGAGAAAGGATGAGCCAAGAGATAAGAGATCGCATTAGGAACCTACACGACGAATGCAGTCAGCGGCTAGCGGCTGTCAGCGATAACCAGGAAACTCTTTACCATCTTCCCCCCCCCCCCCAGCTTAACCGGATCAAGGAGACCATCTGCAGAATTCTGCACTAGGAAACAACCCTATACAAAGGCCACGAATCCTCTTTCGCAAGCAAAGGATTGCTTTAGCCTCGCTAGGTTTAATCATAAGCACGATCACAAACGCATCAGTAGGCGGAGAAGGGACACCAACATCGTTTCCTGCCTCTACAAGTATTTTGGCGGCACGAAAAAAATAGAAACAAATTTGGAAGACCTAGCCTTGATGCTGAAACGCTAGTAGTGGCAGCGGCTCTGTATTTGGACAATCGTCTCGTTTTTGCTACGGATCGCTGGCAATGGTATCGGCAATCTATCAAGATCCTTGAAGCCTTAGTGAACAGCGGAGAAACCAGATGGCCAAAATCACCACCGCGATGCCGCCCGCAACAAGTGCCTAAACTGTTGAAATGATATGCATGGTGCTGGTTCAGACATAACTTCTTGTGTGATGTATTCAATGTGCTTTTCTATATATGATGTATGAGCGGTGTTCCATTTAACGTCAGGAAGTGGACGGTAGCTAGCACTGGTTATATATATATATATATATATATATATATATATATATATTGTACCAAAGCCATTGCTTAGGTCACGAGTATGCCGCCAATCCGAGATTTTATTCACAACAAACTCATTGAAACAATTATATCGATGTCGTAGACATTTGCGTCCCATCCTGTCCTGGAAGATGTGTTCACTGCAATTGAGTGAGAATCCGACCCACCTGAATACATGTGAAACTGATAATTATTGCACGCCATCCTAAGATGGACCCCTGGAAGCAATTGGTAGCGAACGCCAAACCTTCATCTGAACGTTTGCGTTTCCGTTGTTCTAATTATCTACTACATTTTGGGCTCAGCTAATGGTAGCATGTTGTTATCGGCAATGTCAACGTTTTTTGTTTTTTTTTCTTCAAACGCAGCATTCTGGTGTTCCGCCAAGCACATTAACGTCGAGGTCCTTCAACAGTTCTCGAATCTGCGCTTTCTCCGCGTTGCTATAGTTAAAGGAACTACTGGCTCTGTATTTTGCGTCGCTATTTAGGAAAAGTATTTGCGTTAATAATATCGGACTCGCTCTAGTGCTCGCATTACCGGGAAAAACAGGTTCTGAAAATGTATGGTCTATTGACCAGTTATCTTGCTGGGTCTGTGGCTTTAAAACATGTTATATGAACCAACTCAAATTTGCGCATCTAATCTTCCAGAGTTTATAAACATTCCACGCCTTTATATCTACCTTTAACAGATATACATATATTCTTGATGGTCAAACAGTACTCTGTTACGGGTTACTCCTGTGGGTAATTAGTCCGACGGAAGACACGTACAACTTCTATGGCAGTAAGCCTGAGTTCACGATACATATTCTGGATGAAAAAGGATGACAATTTAATTTATTGGAGTACACTATCATTCTCGTGATTCAGCACTATTAGACTATTAGACGTTCTTCTAGTACGCTATGAGTCTAAGTGTCCCTGGCTTGTTTGGAAGCGGTGCGGCCATATTGTTCTCGGATATACGTCCATTTAGAAATGACACCCACCCGCTGCCCTTGAGGCGGACGGTGACGAATACACAACAAAAGCAGACATCGTCAAGTATGTGACCGCAAAAAAGCAGACTGCACTCTCGATCTGGGTAGTCTCCGGTTCCATCACTTATTTTTCAAAAGACGATTTTGTGTACTTAACGGCCATCAGAACCACGCCTCTGTCAGCGGAACTATCGCGGAAATCACTTTCGGCTTTTATCAGTGCGATAAAATGAAAAACTTCGACAAGTTTGGCGATTTCGCTGTTATTAACAACGACGACATTAACATCATCTTAAAATATGTGGGATAGATGCTTTCGAGTGAAGCTGCGAGTATATGTCAACAAAAAGAGCTCGGGATAGCTGTACTTTACCGATTTGACTAATTTTGCGGTGAAAGTTAACGTAAAGGTAAGTGCTATCTCATCCTGGAAAAACTGGATCAATTCAAATCAGATTCTGATACTTATTTAACTTTGATGTTTCTTGCTTATATCTATGTCGGATAAAGTCATGAACCCTTGTTACCTAAATATACGAGGTCGTCTAATTTTGGAGCCCATTATTCAGCAAAGGATATTGGTCAGAATATCAACACGTTACAACGCTGTTGACAGCGCAAACTACCGTATATACTCTATACCCTATTTCTTATAATCTTTGCAAGTCCTCTCGAAGTTCATTCAAGTGCAATTTAACTAATAACCCAAAATAGAGATTCTGTGATATCCCTTCAGTACCAATTAAAATGGATCCAAAAATTGCAAAGGTTGACATGGAATTACGAGAAAATACATACCCCTGATCAGTGAAGAATTATGCTGTTTTCAACAAAATTCAATACAGAGACATTATTTGTGCCAACATGTGTATTTAATTACCCAGTCATAACAAGATATCTCTTGAAAGCGACGCACATTACATCAGCAACATGCTCAGCATTGAGGTGCAGTACTTGAAGGCTCGAAAACGGAGGTAACAATTAACAAAATATGTACGTCACAATGAGAAAGAGTCAATCCCTATTAAACCAAATCTTTCATATTCACGGAAAGTGATGCACCTATTTCAGACCAGAAAGACGTATATCCAGATGAAAATAACATCGATGCATATTGTGATAATCTGAACGAACAACAAAATGAATCAAGCATTGGGGACGACAGAATAACGCAAGTAAAACAGACATATAAAACCTCAAGTAGTGTTTCGACAAACCCGAACGATAAACGCACCGAAGCTGAAGCAGATTATGAAGATATTGTTGCTCTGACTGTAAAGCAATTGGCAAGTGAAAAACAAAATTTAAAAATATGACAAGGTGTAACAGTTGCATGTCTTGGTACCATCATACTTGTGTTGGTATTAGCAAAACAGACCCAGCAGTATCAAACTAAGGGTTTTACCTTTTTTGTCCCCTTTGTGGCCATTCAACCCGTACTCCCCTCTACTCCATAACATATTTTTAGCCCATAAGTGACCGTAGCATGTTGATCACTTTTAATTTTTTCCACATACACACATCACGTGCGTGAGCCAGTAATGGCGGTTGAGTCTCGAACTGATGGAAGTGCCCCAAATAGTTTCCAAAAAAGGCAAAAAAACAAGCGTTTGATAGTACTCTGTGATACAAGTGCATTTGGTAACAATCGACACTGCCCAGACAACTCGCAATGGCACCTGCTGTTTCGATCGATAAACCAGTCTTGTTTTCATTAATTTGACTTTATCTGTCCGAACTCCGCGCTGTTTCTTATTTGTGCTCGTAACTGTCTGTGATTTTCCTTTTCTGCCAACACAGTCTCAAACTCACTGATTATGCTACTCTAGACTGAAACTGAATAAAGTTTTACTGATTGTACTCAGACTGTTTTTTTTTGGGGGGGGGGCGGGGGCCGCAAGCACAAAGTTGAGTAGACGCATATTCGTGAATGGATTCGCATTGCATTTGATTTGCCAGAGCTACCTGAGACACCAGTTACTATTGATATAACTCCGGCAATAATAATACCGATTGGTGCACCTACCAATGGTTGATGTTGTTGTTATTCCAGTCACAGCAAGACCAACAATCGTTGCCTCAGCAAGACCTCCCATAGCATTTAAGACCAAACACGCGCTTTTGTATTTCACGATCAGCGCGGTTCTCTTGAGAATTTTATAGTTCTATTAATAATATAATCGCGTATTTCAATTGCAAGAGAGGCAACCTTGTCCGGTTTCATCATCAAGTGCATGCGCAATACGCACACTAGCTTCTAACAAATAACCCATTTTACTCGTACAACTGTCCTACAATTATAGAAAATATCAACCTCTGGAATATACACATTTCCTGCGATAGTGCGATCTACCGGTACTTGTTTTGCACCATTTTCACATGAAAACACACCAATTACGCTAGCACCTTTTACAACTGCTGGACGTCTTTGCCAAATAACTGTTGAATTTTTGTCGACCAGATTTGTCTTTTGATGCTAGCCAAGTTAATGGGTTTTTTAAACATGATTTACAGGGTGGATACATCGGTGAATGCCACCTCATCGTTGTAGGAACATCCAGGAGAGGTTTTGCATCTGCTGCTGCAGTTAACACCTAAGTGTTTTCACGTGCACGTGCGATGATTCCAAGCAGGCATCGAGTTGATTGTGGTACATCAGGGTGTTTCCACCTATCAATTTCTATTTTACACTTAACATCTTAATATATCAGAGTGAACGAGTGTGTAGTAACGCCGTTCTGATGCTGGTATTCGTCGACAAGTGGAATGAGATTATCATCCATGTTAAAATTCCCTGCTAGCTGATCCAACATCCCGTTGGTGGTAAATTCCGCAACCTCCTCACCACGGTCAGATAAAATCTAATCCTAAACACCAAGACGGTTAAGTAGCCATGTCGATTGATGTGCGTTGCTTCAAACTGAATTTCATCTTTAGCTATCAACAATATTGCTGTCGTGTGTATTAAAGATTTTGCAAGACCGATGTCGGGTACTTCATGCATTATTTACAATTGATGTTATGTTACTCCATCTGCTATAATAACCAGATATAATAAATAAATACGATCCAGACTCACGTGCAGTTAAGATGTTGGATTTAGGTTTATTTAAACCATTTACATTATCAAAAATAATTCGACCATTTTCTATTTTTCTACCATCAGTTATTTCCTTTCTTTGCCGGTCAACAGTTTTACGTATGGTTCAAATGAACTTATCACGCGTGTGCGTGTACCACATGTGCGATTCCTTCTTGCAATATTGTCTTACTGCATTATTAGCATCATAAACATACTAAAAAATACCATTTTCAGTGACCCCAGTCAGGTTCTTTGCGACAGCTTCTTTCAACTTGACAGTAATATCTTGAATGTCCACATTAGACATTTTCAGTTTGCCAATTTGATCATCAAAAATCACAGACTCACCTGGATCGACACCACCAACAACATAACTAATAAACCCAGACGAACCCAATATAGGAGCAAATGTTAACAGACATTTGTGTATAATATTACACGTACTTTAATGTGAAATTATACGTGTTTGCGGGGTTGGTGAACGCTCCAGTGCACACAACGCTTCAACGAAAAGATGACCACATATGGGACCATCCGAATGAGTTTGTATTGGTCAATTTGAATAAAACGGTTTTCGTCCACCGTGTTTGGTTCAATAATTAACAACTTCTACTGGCGGTGCAAGTCCGTACGAATAAAAGTACAAACTATGTTGAGGTGTTACAATGTATGCGACCCAGTGAGTGCCAGGTCCTGATGATGAATCCAGGTTGACGATGCCAATTTTACGTGTGCGTGGCACCATCGATGCAAGTTAGTCTCGCATAAAAACACATGAAAATGGTTGCTTGATTTTGCCATCCCGAGTAAATCAAGACTGGTCAACGGACGGGTCAGCATCAGCGATCTTCTGCGATCGGGTAATCGAAGACCTTAGCCTGAATGTATTCGACGGCTCGTGCCTGGCAATCGAAAGCCTCTTCCTTTTTACAAGATCGCGCGACGCTATGGTCAACCAAGTGCCTTTTTTAAGGCACATTTGGTTTCGGTTGCGTCTTTTTATTTTTGCAAGTTGATTTTCAGTAAGGCCGACCTTTATTGCGTGGTAGAACATTATTATTGAAATACGTAGCGCTTTCAATTAAGAATTTGAGAAATTTGTACGAATTTTCAATGGATGCATCGATGACCCTCATTCAACCACAAGCACCATCCAATAATAGTGTTTTGTCAGAAAAATTATCACAGCATTACATCTGTAATTAGAACCGGCGGGAGCTACAGGTGCATGAAATACATATCAACGGATGCCGGTCCATATACGACCACAGATTGTGATATGCACGTGCAATATGAGGAGTGCTTGCTGCAGAGTAAAGTGGAATTTCCTCAAAGGGTTCCTGATGACCATTTAACTGAAACGAAACTTCAGTCACTCCTAAATCATATTACTGTACACTAGACTAATATCTCGATTTGCATTTTGAAACGCCACAAACACGTGTTTTGGTGCAGTAAGACCATGCTGGGCATTTACTTGACCTGCAATACCACTTGGTGGGTGTGCGTCTGTAGTATGTGTGAGATATGTAAACTTTTTCCAGAACTTATTCGATTTCCTTTCTATCGGTCGAATAACGTGCACTGTTCAACAAATCCATAATTCCGTTATAAACAAATCCCACATGAGCATTGGCGGGGTAATCACCATCGTCTTATTATACCTGTTTTCCCTCAGAATGCCTCACATGGAAGGAAACACTAGATGTGTCTTGCACTTGCAGTTGTATTTTAAATTGATTGGGATCCCTAGCTGCTATAAGGGTAATACTGAAAATCACTCTTGCTTCGATTCACTAGCACAGCCGCTCCAATGTCAAATGCTGGATCAAGTACATGTATGTGATGTGATGTGATGTGATTATGATTTTTAACGTAGCTTTAACAATTTTTCAGTCATATCGCTACGATGTCTGCAGTGTGACAGTTTATAGTGATGTCTAGCACTGGGGCATCATGCCGCAGACATGTAGCATGATGTCCCACCCAGTCACATTATCCTGACACCAGGCCGACCAATCCTAACATTAATCTCTTAATGCTGAGCGCCAAGCGAGGCAGCTGTTAGTACCATTTTTGTAAGTTTTTGGTATGACTCGACCGGGGATCGAACCCACGACCTCCCGCATCCGAGGTGGACGCTCTAACCACTAGGCCACAGGAGCGGTCAGGTACATGTATGAACCGAGGCCTTACAAAACTGTACATTATTGATATTATTTAATACCACTGCGTAACTGCTTTACCACTCAAGTCTAAATCCACTACACATTGTCAGATTTGCAATCGAGTCTGACAATCGCTGATGAACGGCCTTGTTAATTACTTTACTAACTGTTGGCCGCATTTATTCTGTACACTGGCAGCGATGCAAGTGCGATCTCAACAACGTGCCTGTCTTGATCGAATATGTGTCAGCCGATTATTATGGCATGGAAGATATACAGGTGCTGCGGGCGTAATCAATATAAAATTACCTGGATCAACGGTTGGTAAAAACCTAAACAGTATATATATTTCTGCTGTCATAATTACCACTGATAGCGTCACAAATTAAATTGACCTGGGTCGATGAAGTAATTCCCACACTATCATACGTGAGATGATATCCCACACGTAAAATTCGTTTATCAACTCGAATGTTGCCAAGCCAACCAAAAACTGATCTTACTGACGACCGTGCAATGTCAACCACATACATCTGAGATTCAATTGCAATGACAGAAATGAGAATGGGCTCGTGAGCACGTATGGGCATTTTCGAGAGTTTGATGGTTATTATTGTAATTCTTCGTCGAATTTGATCGATTGTATGTCTTACGCGCCAAAGAGAAGTTCAATAGTATGCCAGTTCGCGCCAGTGTCTGCAGAAAACATAAAAAGGTTATTCGTGGGAAAATCACCAAATGGATGGGCTAGGTTATTAGGCCAACTGCAGTACACTCTCAGTGATGCAAGTGCGATCTCAAATGTGCGTGATTCATCAGCGGTGACAGTTGCAGAGAAAGTTACATTGTGGATGAGATGGTGATCATCGAGGTAAAGATCTGTCTGTATTTACATCCACCTGTTGCATTGAAGCATAGATTTCAAGTAAAACACGTACCGTCTCAGTTGTTTCAAAACTCTTCATTGGTGAATACATCATGAATATCTTCAACAAGTTCATGTATCAAGGCACGATACGTGTCTATGTCCATAAGATCACTAGTGAAGCAACCGCTAGCAAATCGATGTAGCTTCATTAAAGACTTCAGCAAGATGGTTAGGGTTATACAATCCACCAAGGACCTCTCCTTGTTTTGACTTTTTTATATCAACTCTTGCACTTCTTGTTTGTGCGTGCGATACTTCTATGCTTTTTCTTTCTCTTCCGATGTTTGTCATATCTCTTTTTCTTCTTTTTCCTATACGGGTAGAGGTGCTACATGTCGTTGTCGCTCCAGACACTTAAAATACTTGTCCTGTGTCTTATCGCTCATAGGTAGTTCTTCTGCCAGTGAAGGCGGAGTTGGAATACGTATTGATGTTGCTGATACCGCCTAGTTTTTCTTCTTCATCCAGTGTAGGTGTAGAAGATCTTTCTTCGGGTTGTTCTAGTGTATCTTTTCTTTTTGCAGATTTGATTGGACCGTTTCCTGTTTAATCTGAGGAAGGTACTGGTAATTGTTGTTTTTCATGTTCAGATGCAGCTGCCCCCTCTGCCTGCGTTACAGTGATTGGTCGAGGTATTCTCGACATAGGACTTTGTTCTGACACGTATGGTAATGGTTGCAACACTGATTGTTGTTGTAGCTGCACTGGTTGCAATTTTTAAAAAAAATATTTACATAACGCATCACCTTCTTCGGTTCTTTTTTCTATAAATTCATCATGCGCTTGCTTAAAATAAGCCCACCAATTACCTGTAGCTTGTTTCTTTCCCATAAACACCCTGAATAGCATTTTAGGACAGTCAACATTTATGAATTTATCGTGTGTCTTGGATGGCTTTTCATCATGTAGTCTTGCCACTTGGGAGGTCTGTTAACAGCAAAACGCATAGGAGTTTCGCAAATCGTCTGGCGAGCTACTTGGGTAAAAAAAAATTGAGGCGGTGTTGTCAGGTGGCACGTTTGTATGTTGGCAATTGCCTCTCTAATGTCTTCATTTAGTTCACCGGTGCGTTACACTATACATTTCTCCAATTTATTCAATATCGTCTTTAACTTCCTCATTTGCTTCTGGCAAATGCTCAGTAGTCTCTGAAATTGCCCTTGTAACTTGTTTTTATATCCTTGGTGCGTTTTGCATCTTTCGAATTGGACCAGGTGCTACTTCTAAGCGCTGCCACTATGGTTACTCTCATAGCTTTTTAATATCCTCGGCACATTCAACAATTTCTTTTGTGCGTTTTATCAGCGGTGCAAATGTTTGTTCAAAATGCCGGCTGTGATCTCTTCTCGTGCAGTCTGTCCCAACTGTAACATATCTTTGACGTTTTTGCGGCTTTCTATCACACTTTGAATTAATGTTCTTCAGCGGTTTTACCACGTCGTTTCTCATATTCTTCTATGACTTCATTGGCAGACATTATTATATGATTACTTCTATTGTTAAATTGGCGCATCCACGTGACACACATTCGTTTCCAAACCCGCACGATATTTACCTCGACAAGTTAAAGTGCGAAAACTATACGGGTTTGAGGTGAACAGCGCAAGCATGTCACGAAATTCATTCCACGTGTGGTCAGCGGCACACCAAGTCCGATGGATTTCTCCTAGACCATACGAGTCAATACAACGAAATATCATAAACATGTTACTGTTGTCACGCATCACTTTTGGCACATGTGCATATATTTGAGTGAAATAGATGACGTCAGTGTTTATGTGCAGGTCTCGTGAAAATATTTCTGCGTGATTGACTTGGTTCTCAAACATCACATCGTCGTACACGAGAAGATTGTTTTGTTTTGCATTTAAATCGTCAATATTAGGTGTTTCGTCAATCGTGGAAATTAAATCGATGGAAGCTCTGCTTCGCGTGGCGTTGTTACCACTTCTCAACGATCTTATTTTGCTCAAATCTTTTTGCACATCTTTTAAAACATCATAACACTGTTGATCATCAACCGATGGTGCATTCACAATGGATACTGGATTGGTGAAGCCGCCGTAGAACAGTTAACCAGTGCAGCCAAGGTCACTCATGGCATTGCTCGATCATGGTTGGCCAAACAAGCGCTGTGGCAAATTTACCTATAAGTACAAGAAAGATTTCACGTAGTTGGGTTGATGTCTAAACACCTGATGAGGTCCATCAGGGTGATTTGTTTTTCTTCATATCATCGTGTCCGTGATCGATAAGGACGATTGCACATATACAAGTACGCCCTACCCGTTGTCGATGTAGCCAGCAGATACAAAGAAGCGGAGCCGTTTACTTCAAAAGATTTTGCAAGTGTCGCAGACGCACTCGATCGTATTTATGCACGCGGACCACCCATATGGCCACGATTGTTACAAGTGGATCCTGGCAAAGAATTACTCGGATCTGTGGCTGTGATGTTGTACGTCTAGGACATGTTAATGTGCATCGTGTCCAAGCTGAGAAAGTTGTTGGGTGTAAAATACATGCATGCAACGTCTGCGTGGAAATTTCTTTCCTTTGTTCTTGCTGTGTCGGTTAAGTAACCGAGCAAGATTCTTTATCCATATATATTGCGATATCGATTTTGATTCCTTCAGTTCTCTCAGCAGCAACAAATCAATGTGGGTTCGTCCGTGTTGTCCATTAGGAAATTGTTCTAGCAGATCAAAGCCTTTGTCATAAGTGAAGACATTAACAGTGATACTTGGATTAAGTGTTTCTAATTTGTTCAGTGAATCTTTTCGTAGCTGCAGGGGAAATTCAATATCATCAAAGTTGAATTCACCAAGGTGTTGTTGGTATTTTTGAGGCAGGTCTTTATTGTCACTAGCCGGATATAACGTTGATAAAATTGCCCATTCAAAACATCTGTTGTAAAAATGGTTCACGTTTATAATTGACCTTGGCGGTACCCACGCAGGTGTTGCTATGTTACTGGATCCGCGAAAACGTTGATACGTTGAGAGATGTACCTCAACTTTCGCTCATCTTTCGAGAGTCCATCCTGATCTTGCATTGGTGCATTTCTAAGTTCCCACAATCTTTACAATGTCTCTGTCAATTGTATCACTGACGGCGCTGATGTCTTTGCTATCTTTGAGAGCACCACTGTGAATCCACGGTGTAATAGTTTTAAATTCATCCTTGTCATAATTAGTGGCATAACCAGTTGAGCGCTATGAACAAATCTGCCTCAAGCCTAGCGTGACCAAAGTTTTGTAACACCTATAGGATTCCAGGAATCATATTTGCTAATAGCTATCGAGCGTCTTTATATGTGTGTATATAGTTAGGATAATTGCCACGCGATTTTCAAATTCACCCCCATGGTTTTGAAATTTGAATTCTGGTACTTGTGATTGCTTTGTGTTTGCACGAACATACTCAGCCACTTCAGTAGCGATAGCAGATGCGAGACACCGGTGACAGTTTTGTTCATACACGTCTAATAGATTTATTTCTGCGCGCCTTATAATATTCACGAATAGAGCCACAAGAGTGGCAAAGTTGATTATATGTTTGACCCCGTTGCCACACCTAAGGCGGGTTCGTGCTCCTAAACCATCACGTAACACCAGCGTATGCGTCTGAAACTTGTTGTTGATGCTTGCGCTGCTGTTCTTCTGCGTCCTCATAATACGTTTCGTATATCCACTAAAGACTGGTTTGTTCGGATGCCATTCATATATTTATGGCCAAAATGCATTTGTTTAATTTGTTTAATCATCACTGACCCCATCAAAAACGTCACTCGGTTCAGACACAGTGGGAGAGTTATTTTTATTTTGATGGTGTACTCTTTCATGCACAATATTTCTCAGATTCGTTTTAGCTTTATTTGCCTCAAAAATCTACCCACGTTTATTTCATTATATTTCTACGGTCACTTCCAGGTTAACCAAGTTATCAATGTACTCCAGTTTTGTTTCGGAGAATGCATGCAACATATTCTGGGCTTCCTTAACAAACACGGATGATGCAATCAAACGATACAGCGATCTCATTTTATCCGTCACATTTGTTATATTCCAATCATTTGACAGGTTTTTGCCACTGTTTGAGAACTCCATAAATTCCTTCAGTATACTTTGGAAGTCGATTGCCTGGCTACTGCTGAACATTTGTGTATGAAACACCGCAAGCATTTCTTCAATACGAATATATTCACAACTCAACTATACATTTCTCTTTTTGTCAGTATAAAATCTTGCTATAGAGACTTTGCAAGTATCGCGGAGAAAAATCAATAGAGCTTTTTGTTGATATAGTATAGCTACTGTCAGTAATACAACTGTGTCTATGTGCAGTATTGTTCAAAAACACAGTAGCTTCATTCTTTGTTCTGCGCTTGCAGTGTGTGTATTGATGGCTACCATATGCTAGCCTCTGCTGGATTTGTTTCTACAATCATAGAATAGTATCAAAGGCTGGCGTTTTGCCTTTTTTGGAAACCTTTTGGGGCACTTCCATCCGTCTAAGGCTCAATTTCCCATGACTGGCTCACTCACCTGACGTGTTATGTGGACACAAAAGTGGTGATCAACATGCAACGGTCACTTACGGGCTAAATGTGTCATGCGGGTAGAGGCGAAGACGGTTAGAAAGACTACAAAGGGGACAAAAAAGGCAAAACCCGTAGTTTGATATTACTGACCCAGTAGGATTCTGGCTCTGTACTCGATGAAGTAAAAATACCTAAAGATCTTAGACCGTTTCAGGAATCTGGATTACAGTCATGTACAGTAATTGTACAGTCATGTACAACAGTCATTTTAAACCCAATACAAGTTCTGTCAAACAATAAAGAATTAATACTAGTAAGCATAAACGAGCAACTGTACAGCATCACACAACGAATGGCTCTGTTTGAAGAATCAACATCAATACAACTTGAAGAAATCAAACAGTAAATATTAGATGCCAGACTTGAAACAAACAAGGAAACAACCGTATTACTGAACAAATCACAAAATATAATCAAATTGATAAAAGCTAATATAAAATACCAAAAGTCGGATAACGAAATGGCCACTAGTCAGACAGAAATGGGTAAACCAACAACTGACAAACCAATACGGACGAAAGAAAGTCACGGACAGCCTCAGATAGATCAAAATCGACTTAGTCATGTTCGTCCCCCTCCAACATAAACCCTGATTACAGGTTCATCTCGCCTGAAAGGAATCAACATCAGAGGACTCTAATTTGAGGTACATGTGAAATCATACCCTGATGCCACCAATGACAGTCTTAAAACAGAACTGAACAAACTTGGCCTCAATATATACCATACAGTTACTCTCCCAGGAGGAGAAAATGATGCTGCAAGATGACTGGAACTAAAATATAGATACATGTCCTTTCTCAACCAGTTGCTCATACTGGTAGATAAGTTCGTTTCATCTGGCCTTATCCCAAGACGGGACGTGGACATTACTCAATATAATAATATATTGGTAAATATTGGCAGATATTTCAATCAACCATACACATCAAACCACGACACCTTTGTGCTAGCGTCGGGCCAGCTACAGTCTACTTTCTTTCACTCTGACCTGATCCACCTGAAAGACGCGGACACAGAAATCCTAATAAAAAATATGGACGGTATTACTCCTGTACGCAAATAAAGATCTAGCAACGTGAGTAAGCACTCCCAAATACGCAGTATCAACATGGGCACCAGAAAGCCCCAGAGGTGGACGTAATGCGTGGGAAAATAACCAAAATGCACAGATTCCGTTTCATTGCTATCGAGTCAGACTCGATCGCAATATAAGGCTCTTGAAAAGGACACGTCAATAAAACAACAGTACGTGTATGAAACACGTGACGTACCTGCCTATACTTATGAAAATTAGGTACATCAGTCTGTATACAATGATGATAATACATGTAGCTCAATCAAAAATAGAAATCATCTTCTTGGTGATATTTGTTCCGAATTTCTTACCGTCTAAAGTATTAATTCTTATTGCGCATGACAAGGTTTTTATCTCTCTTCCCTTTGCTTGGAAATAAATAATAAATCTGTACTCGATTCTACAACGACTGGGAAAATTGTAGACTGCGCATCTTCTGGCTTAAAAAAGAAAGGTTTGCAACTTATAAAGCTCAATGTAAGACACATGATACCAAAACTCGATGAAATAAGATTTACGATACAAAATGAATCCAACCTTGCAGTAATTGCACTATGCGAAGCGTTTCTAGATTCTAAATTGTAATGTGCCTGACTGTGCTCTCTCTATTAGCAACTTTTCGTTGGAAAGACGAGATCGAGGCTAAAGCATGGGAGGGGAGATAGTCATGTACGTTTCAAATAACGTAACATACAAGAGAAGAGCAGATTTCTAAACATCTACTGTAGAATCAATATGGATCGAGTTAAGTTTCCCCAGTAGTAAATCTAGTTATTTCTGCTCTGCTTACCGACCTCCAAGCTCCGTCTCATCGTGGACTGACCAATTTGTACATGAGCTAGAATTTGCTTTATCTTTCAACAATGAAGTAATTATCATGGCAGTCTTTACTATTGATTTCCTCTCAGATACAAACACTAAATAGCTACATATCAGGCAACTACACGACGTTACAAGGGTAATCAATGATCCAAAAAGAGTAACAGCCTGTATTTCCACCCTGATCTACCATATATACACTACCCACCAACAACTATGAGACCAAATTATCTATTTCTGATCGCAATCCGGTATGTGCAACTCAGTAGCAACAGAGCGCAAAGAACAACAATTTGCACTCCTTCATGACCGATCGTTTAAAAAACATTGATGAAAATGAATTCGTCTCTGCACTATGGCAAAATATTAGCTCGTTAACTTTCTCTAACATAGACCCAGATTATGACTTTTATGTCTGGAACCACTGTTTTCTTACTATCCTAAACAAACACGCTCCTATAAAACTCAAAAGAACTAAACGATCAAAACAACCATGATGGTATACTAATACTATCGCTAAGGCGCAACGTAAACGAAACTATGATCATAATAATAAAGATTTTACGAATTAACGTTTAACAAAGACAAATCGCTCATTGTAAGACGCAAGCGCTCCTTTTTCAAACAAGCCATTGCCTCAAATTTTGATAACAGATCCATCTGGAATCACTTCAACAGGTAACAGATCCATCTGGAATCACTTCAACAGATAACAGATCCATCTGGAATCACTTCAACAGATAACAGATCCATCTGGAATCACTTCAACAGATAACAGATCCATCTGGAATAACTTCAACGAAACCTGTACCTCAAATTCCATGTTAAATTATAGTTGATGGCACTCGTTATACTGATGAAAACGATATTGCAAACCAAGTGAACCTCTTTTTTACTAATATATCCCAAACAGTCTACAGAGCCTAATCTTTACAAACGTACTGTCTTCGTGAATGATAGGGACCCCATCATATTAGTTTCAATATAGAATTAAATGATCATGGTTGGGTATTTATTGATGTGTAAATTTTACCAATCACTCACAAAGTAAATAAAGTCCGAAGGACTTTATGTTAACTTTGTGAGTGATTAGGTAAAATTTACACATCGATAAATACCCAACAATGATCATGCAATCCTTATAATTCCAATTTACATCCTTTCCAGCATGAGATCAGCATATTTAATCAACAAAACATTCACTTTTATCTAGATCAAAGTTTTCTTTCATTAGCCTCTTAACTGCAATATAATACATAGCCCGATCTTCGCTAGCCAAGATTCGTCGATCCTTTATACATTAACATGGGGAAGAATGTCACAGCGGGTCATGCAGTGATGTATTGTTATGATCCTTAATTTAATATATAAAAATGGTTGTTGCGGTTAAACCAGGTTATTCCTTTTTTTTTTTTTTTTTTTTTCCGAAAATTACGCTTGCGTATGGCACGTAGCAACGTTGTTTCTACTTTCTACGCCTTTCGATCTTTCAAAAGTAAAATCGTGTCCATTTCTAATGAGATCCCTTCTTGGACATATGACCCTGACCTTTAATAACCGCTGCTGTAACATGTTGTCGATGCAAAATGCAATAATTTCCGAAGATTGGCTTGTAAAGCCTACCACATGCCTTCGTCGGCAAAAGGGACGAGTGGTGGAGTGCAGGAAGGTCTGTGCAATTACATTATTTTAACTTATAATGGTCCATTTTAGTCTGTGGTTTGTAAACTTTGTTTGGAAATGACAGGAGTGGTAGGTGGGATTTTGTTGTTGTTATTATTAGGGTGTAATGGGTTAATATAGATAAAACTTAAAATCAAATGACGCAGAAACAGGGATTCAAAAGTAGTCCGCAGAATTTATCGATGTGCTAAAAAAAAAATCCAGTTCAATATCACGTGACCGTTTACATCCAATCAAATTGCAGAAAACGCGTTCAAGTCATAAAAATTGGAATTATCGTCCACATAATTACAATAATTGATACTGTTGATATAATCAATAAAATAGACACTAACAAATCATCGAGTATAGATGAAATGCACCCCAAAACTCTGAATATGTCGGCTTTATCAAAATCTGAGTCATTGAAAGAAGTAAATAATTGTATTATCACTTGCTATAAATTTCTGTAGTCAAAGAAATTAGCAAAAGTGTTCGCAGTTCAGAGGAGAAATGAAAATAATGGCCCATCCAACTACTGACCCATATCTGTTCTATCTGTACTTTCAAAAATTATTGAAAAACGTGTCAGTAAGCACATTTTAGGAAATTTAACAAGTATCAACTCCTCCATAAACCACGATCAGGTTTTCGACCGGAACATGCATGTCAAACTGCACTGACAAAACTTATAGACCAGTGGCTACTAGCGACCGAAGTAGCCGAACCAATTAATTTTTTTTTTCTTAAAAAAAATGCATTCAATTAAATTGACCATTTGGGACTCATTTTTTTAAAAAAAAATTACTTTCAGCCGACAAGTTTTTTCAAACTCAGTTGCTTGGTTCGAGTCGTATTTTACTAATAGACCCCAGGTTGTTTGCACGAGTAAATATATTTCCGAATCAGTCATGTTTTAAGTGGTCTTCCTCAAGGATCTGTTTTAAGGCTTCTTCTTTTTCTGCTGTTTATCAATAAATTTGCGTTAAATCCAGTGCACTCTAACACATACCTCTTCGCTAACGACTTTACATTGCATTCGTCTGGAAAATATCTTGACTCAGTTGAAAATAAACTTCAAATCGACCTCAGTAGTATATCAGTTCGTGTCAACAAAACAGAATACATACTAATGTCTCTAAAACGAAAAGTATGATAATCGGAACAAGGTAGCGCCTATCGACTAATATATATATTTACTTCTAACTCAAAGTGGCTTAGACGTGTCTACTGTTAAAAATTAAAACTTCTTCGTGATCAACATCTCAGCTGGAATACCCATTTCAATACACAAGCGCTAGGTAAATCAAAAGATTAACTCTCTTAAAATTATCGTCGAAATGTCTACCTCCCCAATTACTTGATCTATATTTTTCGGGATATATCCTACCACTAATAGATCACGGCTGTACCAGTTGGGGAAACACCTACAATTATAGTCTATCCAGAACTGACAAACTCCAGAAAAGGGCCACCCGACTAATTCTGAAACCTCTTATCATGATTCCTTTGAATGTTTTGTTTCCACGTCTGCAATTGCTACTCATACAAGGAATCAAGGAATATAAATCTTTCAACGATCTTTCTCCAGATTACATCTATAACCAAAATAGACAATAAACATCAGATACAGAGCGTAATCTCCAATCAACAACTAATAACGATTTTCAGATTCGGTGATCGAAAACCAACCATTAAAAAAGCTCATTCACTGTATCAGCACCTACCTTTTAGAATTCCTTACCCCTGAGGATATGTACTTCAAAATTCCCTTGCCTCGTTTAAAACATCATTAAAGAAATTATTTCTTTTGCCTCGTTTAAAACATCATTAAAGAAATTATTTCTTGACCAGTTCGTATGACATATTAAACCTCCGAATAGAGAACTTTATCGTTTTGTCCAGAAATAGTGTGTACATATTTTTATTCGATATATGTATCTTCGACTTCGGTCATGCTGAAATGATTATGCCTGTATAAAGTATATAGTATATTGTACATGTATATGTATGTATCTACTGACAAGTACAGTATACCTGAGTGTGCCTTTATGATATTTTTTTTTATTATTTTTTTATTTTTTCATTTTTTGAAACAAAACCGGTTACAATAATTGAAAACCACATGGCAAATTGGACTTTCATGAACAACTGTGTTATCCAAGTTAAATAATAATAATAATAATAATAATAATAATAATAATAATAATAATTATTATTGTTATTATTATTATTATTATTATTATTATTATTATAAGATGGAATCTATCATCCTCCAAGGTAAATGTGGCGTTAATGCGTGAGCCACGCTTTCGATCCGTGTAAACGATGTCTCACGCGCATTCTTTTATTCATTTAATCAGCATGACTGAAAATAAAAGTTCATAAAACGAAACAAATTACAAATTTCCAGCAAGATTTGGTTATAGCTACATAATAGGTGTGAGTGAAACTCTCTTGATCATTACACAGTTTCTTGTATTCAGTCTAAGCTCAGCTGGAAATAGAAGTACATGCATTAGTTTGTGGTATAAATAAACTACATTTTTAATATCTACGCTGTATATTTGATATACCTTAAGATGTAGGCATTTTCGTTTAAAGAAAGGAAATGAGGCTTATATAAAGATAACCAACTCTCTCTCTCTCTCTCTCTCTCTCTCTCTCTCTCTCTCTCTCTCTCTCTCTCTCTCTCTCTCCACAGCTCACAGGAGATACTGCTCATTGTGGACGTAAGGTACGAGTTTTCCCCTTTTTTCCCACTAGACGTAAAAAAGACACGATTCTAAAATTATGCAGTCGAACGTAAATGATGAAATGATCTTCAAAATAAATGAAACTTGCAGATACAATCAACGCCAAAAATATATGCCATTCGGACCACCTCTGCTATTTACGAACATAGATTGACCAGAAAGTTGCGAATGCTCTCATCTGCATTTTTGCATTATTGTAACAGTCGCGGTGTTCGTGTCTACGCGAACAGGAATTTCAGAAATGTGGGTACGTGCTTTCATATAATGAGCCTTATAAGAACACTTAAAGATCATCTATTACTACCTATCAATTGCACTAATTATAACCGTTTTTGGTAATTCAATATAGAGAACATGGGAAGAAAATGTAATATACCTTTCGATTCATAACGTCAAATACAAAACGGACTGTCACTTTTTTCGTTTCCTTTCTAAACAGGATGTTTATATGTTTAAGAAACAGCAAGACAAAATTGAAACTGACACTTAAAGTAAAAAAAAAAACATGTTATTTTCAAACATGTGTGAAGCAATTACAAACTTTTTGTTAATTACAAAAGTGCATAGTCCATCACAATAATTATCTATAATTAAAAAAATGAACTACCTTATCAAGGAATGTGGTGTTAATTATTTTGCAAGGTATTTTCCACGAGGGAATCAGATCATTGTTATTTAAAGAATATTTATGCTGAAAATTAAATATTACCTTCATCGATGTTTATTGTTTACACTGTTAACAGCCTACAGTAAAAATAAACCCATTTTATGACGCTATATAACCTTGATATTCTTATTTCAAGGGCATGCTGATGAATACAACATTCATGTTCGTCACGTATGTTTCGTCAATATTTTAACTTAAAAAACATTGCCAAGAACGCAGACTATATAATAAATCTTTTGTATAATTAAACCTTGAACTACACCTATCCCCTATTATTTTATTTACTACTATTTCCAAGACGTAACAGCCTCCCATCCCCAAAAACAAGAAGAAAATAAACCCCCCAATTTATTCATGTAGAATTAGAAATCTGATGCATTTGGCTGATTCTATTAATCCTTTATATGTAAACAATTTCATATGATACTTATAAGTGGAGGAATCTCTCATGACATTTCTAAAGGTAACAGTTTATCGGATCAATTATAAGCAGTCATTAGTATGTGAAGCTGTAAGCACTTGTGTATTAAGGCTTTCTCTAATTGGGTTTTCGTTGTGTAGGCTCTGTTGATCAGACTTGAGTTGAAGGATTCACCCAGTTGCGGCTCAGCGTTTAGCATTATTTTATCTCCTATTGTAAAAGCTGATTTGGGGAGGAAGGGGAGGGGAGGGGAGGGGAGAATGGCTGGCCAAGGCGTATTAAGCTCGTTCGATGTGCACGAGCGTTTCACACGGGAGATGATAACTGCGATGGTTTTTTTATGAAAACAAAAGCTATTTTAGGAAATTGTTCAGCATAG